>RJVU01029436.1:8926649-8978670 GCA_003731715.1 Anabarilius grahami
TATATATATATATATATATATGTGTGTGTGTATACACATACACACACCATGGTATTTGTATGTTAGTATGTCTTGCATTTGATTATAACAATTTCAGACACAATTATATTAATGAACACTTAGTAATCATTTACAGAACTGTGTTTTATTATATTAGTAGTTTTGTAATGAAGATACTTTTGCACAAATCAATATTTGTTATAAATTGATTTTAAGACAACATGCACTCTCTTATGTCTTTGAGAAACGCTATTGTTGTCCAACAAGACATGAGTAGGAACACATCAGTATACTTTAAACGCATCATGCACTTGTGCACTAATGCTAGTTGCAATGTTTAATCAACTGGTGAGGCGTTGTGTGTGATAAGAGGTATTAAAATGATATCAAGAGTGTAATGTGAGTAAATGAGACATTCTGCCTGAAGATCTTCATTGTTTTCACACCTGTACTGGTGTGCTGTAAGTTTGATGTTTTGATGTACTGGTGTAGTGTGAAAACAGATGCTTTGATAATCTGTTATTTTTCTATGACTGCCTCCCTGTGGTGAAACACTAGAACAGCAGACTGTGGGTTTACAACACCTCCAATATCTGAAACCCTTCTCTTTTTACTCTTTATGTATCATTTGAGTTTCCACATCTAGGTATTGATTTACTATAGTTTTATAGTTTTGCATTTTTTGATGTACTTATATTAGTTTAGCCTGAAATTGTCTTTCAAATAAGTCACTTTTAACAGAAGTTTGATTGGCATCATAAGCCTGCGGTTAATCAATTGCTGATCACAATTTGTTTTGTTCTGTGAATTATTGGCTACCAAGAGCATGAAACAATAGGCATTTAGAAAACAAATAGTCAGTTTTAATAATCAAGTTAATATTTTGCCATGTTGCTCTTATGAATTACTTAGTAATATATAAAAATGTCAGTGCTTGATTTTAAAGGGTTATTTCACCCAAAAATGAAAATTCTGTCATTAATTACTCACCCTCATGTCGTTCCACATCTGTAAGACCTTCGTTCATCTTCGGAACACAAATTAAGATATTTTTGATGAAATCCTTGACGTTTCTGCCCTCCGATAGACTGCAACGTTATTACCACTTTCAAGGCCCAGAAAGGTAATAAAGACATTGTTAAAATAGTCCATGTGACTACAGTGGTTCAAACTTAATATTAGGAAGCGACGAGAATACTTTTTGTGGGCAAAAAGCAAACTGAAATAACAAATTTATTCAACAATTTCTTTTCTTCCATATCAGTCTCTTATAGGGCTGGACGATTATGACCTAAAATCTAAACCTCGATTAATTGAACATTTTACCTCGATTGCGAATAATGAATGATTAGTTTGTTTGTTTGTTTTTTTTTGTTTGTTTTTTGCCCCTCATAGTTCACTTACAAGGTTTATACAGTAAATATGCTTGACTAATAAAGGCGGGATATTTTTCCCTATTGAAAGAGTGATCTGACATAGCTCACTTTCAGCAGTTATTTTATCCATGGTTCGTAATATTTCTTACAGATTTCTGCTTGTTGTAAATCATATAAAGATAAATTAGCACAGTACCAGTACGTAACGAGAGCGATTGCGTGTGTGAATGTCATACCGTCTCTCTATTAATTGTGAAGCTGTGGGTTGTAAATAGTTACTTCAAAAGTAGAAAAATATATGCTATAATAATATTTGAGTTTCTAAGCTACTTTAGTGATAAATCACAGGACAGCGCTGACAACTAGTTTTTGCGTTCCTCTCAGTGCGCGCGATCTTCATGTTTTGTGCAGCTACTGTTTGTTTGAGTGTTCGTGCCACAATGCAGCTGCGGGAGCATGGTAGCTCGATATAATAATACACATAAATCGTTGAATGTCCAAACTGGCAAACCTTAAAACACATATGACTGACAAAGTTTAGTGAAGACGCAAGGATCACCACTTGCTGTCTCTGTGTGTTGACTCGGCATTCACCTGCATGTTGACTGGACGGGGCGGATTCAAGTGGCTACACACGCGGGAGTATGTTTTTAAGTGAGAAGTATTAACAAGATTAAAAAAATTAAATAATCGACATGGGAAATTATGTCGGTTAGAGGTTCTGAATTTCGGTTTCGATTACTTTTCGATTAATCGTCCAGCCCTAGTCTCTTATGCTGTTGACACAGTAAACACAGTGCAGCGCTTCCGGGTTCTGCGTCAGAACACCCAGTGCTTCCCACACATAGACTTTACTTGGGCGGACCGCCCAGGTATATTAACGGCCGCCCAAGTATATTTGGAGACACATTTTTGCTTTTATTATTTTTATCCTCTTATACTTTTATATCCGCCCAAGATAATAAAACCATCCGCGATCAATAAACTAGTCGTTTCGTACCTGCTCGTTATGTGTGCGTTAGAACCGTCAAAACTGTTTACTCCCGCTGACATTCCCACGGGCGCTGCATTTTGCAAAGTCACAAGGGGGCGCTATTGCGCGTTCTACAAGCTCGCGCAACAGCGCTTCAGTCTGCTTCAAAGTGATTCTCAATCAATGAAAAGCGCAGATTTATGTCAAGCGATTGATAATGAACTCAAGTTGATGAATTATTACAATGTCTACTTCATGTCCTTTAAATAAAATGTTTTATATGGTTGTAAGAATCTGAAGGATTAGCCTGCAATAGTGCAGACATTTCAAAATAAGAGTCCCGGTGTATTTGGGGTTTGTTTATAATTAAAAGTCACTCGCTAAGTTTTTTTTCTTTTTCTTTTGGGCATTATTGGTATTTTGATTACACAATAAATTGTATTTAATTTGATTCCCATTTAATTCATAGTAAATTATTGTAGTCTCCCCCACAAGAAGAAAAGACTAAGAACATTATTTGACACATATATTATTCATTATATAAATTTTACTAGTAAAATCTGTGTCCCATTCACTGAAGAGACACTATATGACAGGAAAAGGAGAACCATTTAAATGCTGTAATTTTGCATAATTTACAATGCATAATAATGCATAATATTAGTATGTAATTAAATGTAATAGTATGCTATGTAATTAAAATTAATTTCAATAAATAAAAATACTGTTAAAAATCACACATTATTTGTTTGTCACATGTAGTAGACAATTTTGGTGCCATGGGTAATAGGAGGATTTTTCACCCGGCTACCACCGCAAGTATATTTCAAACCTGTGGGAAGCACTGACACCGGCTCATTATTGGCCGACGCTGTTCACGTGAGCCCCATCACATATGTGTATGATGCTGACGCAAGAGCTGGTCAATAATAGGTCAGTGTTCTGATGTACAACCTGGAAGCGCTGCACTGTTTACGTCAACAGCTTAGGAGACTTTATTTTATTTTAGACTTTATTTTAACAATGTCTTTACTACCTTTCTGGGGTTTGAAACGTTGCAGTCTATCGGAGGTCAGAAAGCTCTCGGATTTCATTATAAAATCTTAATTTGTGTTCTGAAGATGAACAAAGGTATTGCGGGTTTGGAATGACATGAGGGTGAGTAATGAATGACAGAATTTTCATTTTTTTGGGTGAACCAACCCTTTAACCGTCTGGGTGCCTATTTTAAGTATTGTAGCTTGTGTTACATTTAAAAAAATATATATTTTATAATAATAATAAGAGAAAGACATTTTAAATGCATAAATTGTAGTCTAAAATACGACTTTGCCTTTGTCTAGTTTTTCTACCTTTATTGGAAAGCATAGTGTAGACTAGGGCTGCCCACATCTAAAGATTTTTCTAGTTGAATAGTAGTCGTTCATTTAAGCATTTAGTCAACTATTCGAACGTGTAAACTAATAAGCCATATAAATCATAATAATGAATCTCTAATTGCCGCGCGCCTATATGGACTGTTGGACGAGCCTAATATGCACATCAGAAAAAATGCAAGTGATCGCACTGTTGCCTCCATGTCTTGCAATAAGCACACTATACTGTAGCTTCCACACTACACACAAACACTTGGATATGCACCTAATAATAGAGCACATTTATCTAAGTTAACTTTAGAGCGAGCAGCCAAAGTTGCTACTACTTACATGTTTCAAATGATAATCCAGATTTGAGGTTGATAGATGATAGGCGAACGTTTGGATTTCCTGCCTGACATACTGTAATTACCACAAGGAACCGCCATTAACAATCTGTCCCTCATGGACAGATAACCTATAATTTTTGTTTGGGGACAGCCCTAGTTTAGACAGAAAAGAGAAGAAGAAATGTGGTCGGGACTTGAAAATGGGACCACTATTTTTTTACAACAGACAGCAGTAGTTGGTCTGTAACACTTTAAGGCTTAGCAAAGGCTCAGTTTTTTGGACAGTATTGACAATTCTGGACACACACAGTCGAAAATGAATTAATATTATTAATAAAATTAAATAGCTATGCATTCTGATAGACCTGCTGCTTTTTATTATGACAAATATTAATCAAACAACAATACTGACGAAAGAGAAAAACACTTTCAGTTTTAAATGTATTTCTTTGACTGTTGACTTGAAACATTAAAAGCCTGAAGCTATGTTTACTTCATTGAGAAACACTTGAAGGCTGAATATATTTAATTTGTTATTGATTGCAGTATTTAGACTGTATTTCACATGTACTTATATGATATTATGAATAATTTGTGTAGCTGAAGATGGTATTATCATATTTGTTGCATATTGAAAAAAGAATTGCCTTCTGAAAGTGCAATTGAAAAACTAGTTCAGCCACAAACAGATGTGCAGAAATAGTCTGATGCAACATCTCTCTTTCGTAAGCCACTTTCACACATTAAACCTGCTAAATTTCTGTAAAATTGCTGGATTATTAAAGGAAATGACATTTGCTTGTTTACACAAGCAACAGCTTAACGACTTTTACCTCTAGGATTCCATTCACACATGAGCACCAAAAATACAGATAAACTCTGAAATGTCAGTAATTGGAAATGACTTTTGAATGCTGAGGGCCTTCAAAAGTCGATGATTTCTTCATCTACCCAGATGAGAAGTGCTTTAGTTTTTCTGCTATCTGTTCAATTGAACACTTTTGGACTCCCAAGTCACAAGCGTTACTGTCGTGGAATAATCGTGTCATCTCCATCAGAACGTTTAGTAACTGCACAAAGCAGACTTCTTACTTCAGTCATGACCTCGTTAGCTCTCAAATTGGTAATCTAGCTTCACACAACAACAGAAGCATCCATTGTTGTCATTTTGTGACATGTAAACATATGCCGTATTGATCTGCCCAGTATTTTCAATAATTAAAAAATTCTCATTAAACAGTTCTAATTATCTTATCTAATTCTGTTCTTCTGTATTATGTATGGTACATTATTTGTGCAGTATTAGTCCTATATTATTTTCAATGGTACATCTCTAACAGTTGGACTACAAAAGTTAATAAAGTTTTAGACTGAAATAAAAAATGGTTTCTTTATTTTTTTTTCCTAGAAAAAAAGTGAGGAACTTTTATTTTCTCTACTTTTCTTCACTTCTCAATTATTGTCCTTTGCTGTGGCCATGTTTCTAAACTAGGGAAACAGATAGCAGTGTTTTTAAAATTGAGTAAATTAAGGAAAAATTTGCTTTTGTGTCACTATTTATTCAGTGAAGAAGAAGTGACAGTGCTTTTGTCCAGTCAAAGTAGAGGAGCAGAACGAACTGTTGCATAACTGCCTCTGCTCCCATTGAGCTGACCCAGTTTTTTCTACACTATATCACAAGCTTCTCTTTTCCATTTTGTTGTCATTTGTTCAGGCACTCAACAGATGGCGCTGTTAAACTGTGATGAGGGGTGTGTGATGACTTGAGGATAACTGATACTGTACCAATACAGTAAATATTAGAGTAAATGAATACAAACATGCTCTTCAGAAACTAATCTCAATGAACAATACTATTTAATTAAAGTTTTCATGGTCATTAATCTCCACCTATGTTCAGACTGTAGAGAGAAGAAATTTAAAAAAGCATTTGTCTTATTTAATCAACCTCCTCATTGCATTTCAGTGTCACATCTCTATGAAGTTCTATGTGAATGATCATAACCTTCTCCAGATGCTGTCCTTCATGACACAGCTAACGTTTGTCTGTATCCTTCTAGTGGCTAATGGTTGCCAGAACCAGAATAAAACAGATTGGACTCTAAGATCTTGGATGATGTCATTGATGTGGGAGGACAGCGAGTGATGATCGGTACATTTGTCTGAGTTGTTTCTGGTGTAGTTTTGGCTTGCATCTCTATTGACAGAGGCCTGTGGTGACATTGGTCTTTTGTATCGCCGACCTGTGGATTTAAGCTTCGCATTTGTTTCTCTCTGGTGAAATGCATCTGATGGTGTGGGGTAGTGTGCAGTCTGAGATTTCAAGTATGTCTGTTACTGTTCAGACGATATCAGACGATTCCTCAAAAGTGTTCTACACAGAGTTCAATGGATGAATGGATTGAGATGTCCAAATACTTTTTGTTGGCCAGCGAATTGTTTAGGCGAATCAGTGAGTGTATTATTCATTATTATTCACTACTGATGTATGCAAGACTGCTCTACAGTTCAGCCAATCACATTCAGATCTGCCTCCATTCCGGAATGCAGTGCTCATTTTTCATGAGCCAAACAACAAGCGATTGATAAAGTCAAGTCCCACATTATTTTTATTGTTTGATAAGCAGTTTCACTCGGAAATACATAACAATGGATCAAAGTGGGTCAAAACGTACGTTTTATGCCGACTTCAGAAGGGCAGAACTTTTTAGAGAGGGTTTGTCAAGTGCACTGAGGGTTTGTAGTGCCACTAAAATTATTCAAGTTTAAAAAAAAATATATATATATATACATTAACTAACTGACTACCCAGTTGTTGTGACCTATCCCTTTTGTAATTGTAACTGTCTTATGTGCGGTTGTGTGTTGTGTAGCAGCGATGCAGGGCTGAAGGACGTGCTGTCGGACTGGGACTCAGACATGGATGGTGTGGATTGTCTTAAGGACACAGATGTTCTCCACAATGGCAGTCGGAGCGACCAGGAAGCTGCCCGACGTCTAGCCAAACGACTTTATCACCTGGAGGGCTTCCGACGCTCGGATGTCGCTAAACATCTGGGCAAGAAGTGAGTGCATAAATTAATTTCAGCCATAAATTCAGTTCTGGGTTTTCTTCCTCTCTACCCTGTTTTTCATTGGACACCTGTTATAACCAGAAACCAGAGGAATATGAAAACATTAGCCTCTAACTTGAACCTGAAGAAAGACAATTTGCAAAAATACATGTAGATGCTTTTTATTAATCTGATTGGTTGGCAGGTAGTTTTGGGTTTGTTGACCACATTACAGTTCTGTATCACTTCACCGTGTTCTCGCTGAATTCTATTTAAAAAAAAAAAAAGCTACTGCAGAAACCAACTAATTGACCGTTTAACCACTTAATGAGTCGGTCATGTATCTTATACTTTCTATGTTGCTTAAGCCACATTCTTAGTTAAGGGCACATCACATATACATTTTTATTAAGGTGAAAATGTTTTATTTGCACTTGGAGCATGATTTTCGCAATTTATAGCACAATTCAAAATGGAATTACCATGAGCCAAGCAATCCTTGCTGTCAATGCAACAATAAAATGTAACATGTTTAAAATCATTCTGTGTACTTCAGTACTTAGCCCAGTCATCCGTTCGCTCACACTAAAAGAGTGTATGCACAGTCCACATATTTGTCAGATTTAACGTGAAAAATTATGCATGAACTTTTCAATTCAATTTTATTTTACGTACATAACATTTACACTTCAGGTCCCTGTAGTTTTTTGTTCCTTGACATAGTCAAGACTTTGACTTGCTCACTTGGGGTTTACAGACAAATACATGATTTGTCAATGTCAATTGAAAGGCATGATTTTTTAATGATGATTTAAATAGGAATTTAAGTCCTCATTACTGCAATATTACTCTTTAAAGCTGCTTTAAAAAGAGCTATATAAATAAATGACGTGACTTTAATGTCAGAGGTGGGTCCAGTTGTGCATGGGGAAACCCAATTCACTGTATTGTGAACTCTTTGTTTTTTTCAATTGGCACAGCTCTGTCTATACCCTCAAAACAAATTTGACACCATATCTATATTTAAGTTTTCATACCAAAGATCTTGTAACTACAAACTACAATTCATACATTGCATAGCCTGTATAAGAGCATCCAAAACAACAGCTTAATTTAAGTCATCTTTTAGTTTACTGTGGTGAACTGTGCTCACAGTGTTTTCTCAGATATGTTTCTTTGCCTCTGTCAGATCTGTGTGTGACCTTAGGTCATTGACTGCACTGGAGCAGTTAAACACCGTCAGTCCCCTTAAAGAACTGCCCTCAGCCTTCAAGTTCATCCCTCACATTCTCACACACAGAAAAAAAGATTTGAACATACAGGCACTCATCCATATTCATAAGCACTCTCAGTGCCAGACGCAGTACTCCAGAGGAGAGCATCATTACTCCAGTGTGCTCTCTAGCACCGCCTCCACAGCCCTGCACATCCTGTCTCACTCTCCTGCTGTCTGAAGACCATCACTGTCCACAGCCCTGCTTTCATCCATGCGTTCATCCTGTGTCTGAAGAGCATCACTGTCCACAGCCATGTGCTCATCCTGTCTCACTCTCCTACTCTCTGAAGACCATCACTGTCTGCAGCTAATCACGCAGATCTTTTCAAGCAGCCACTGACAAATCTTGGCTTGAGATCATGCCTTCTAATACAGCAAAAAACAGCTGCTCTCTGCTAAAAGGTCATGAGCCGAAAATAAGATGATTTACAATCGGAAGTCTAGATAAAATAGTTTCTAGCAGTCCTGTATTTGTGCAGCTTTTGAAAATTCTGTCAGTATAAGTCACATTAAAGCTGCAGTCCGTAACTTATTTTTTTTTGGTTAAAAATTATCCAAAATCAATTTTTGAGCAAGTACATAACCATCCTGTGTTCAAAACTATCTCCTTACCTTAGCCCGATTCACAACGGTAAGTTTGTAATAATGTTTTATAATTTGGGTGGTACTGGAAGGTTTTCGCGGGAAATTCAAGCATGCAGCAGTTCGTCTTTGCATCATTACGTCACGTTTGTTTACATAGAGAAGGAGTCCCAGCTAGTACTGTAGGCTAAATAGCATGTGAGAATGCTGCAGGCGGTGGATCATTTAAAGCCTTTTCTCACAGCAGCTGAAATTATTAAACTTAACACTTTGATGGTGGATTGTATGGTATGACAAATGGTTGTATGGTTAGAGATTAGACTGTACAGAAATTGAAATCAACAGGTAATGCTAATACACACTAAATACACAGTCACTTAATGCTGATGTTGTTAACATTAACAATTTGAGAACAAAGTATAACAATAATAATAATTTGCACGGTTTGATGTGATATGAGCTAAGCGATCGTTAGATTTAATCACCATTGGTAGCGCAATTTATCGTAATGCTTTTTTTCTCAGTTGGTCAGAACAAAAGTGGCAGATTTGTTACTTACTTGTTCAAATGACATTTTCTGGTGAAAATTCTTATTTTAGTCATACTTCCAAGACTATAATCTGGCCACGTACACACTGCAGCTAAATTCGGTTGTCAGTTCACCTTTTATTGCTTAATAGCGTTCTGTACACACACAGTTCAGTAAAATAGGGAAGTGACAACTGCATTCTACAACCGTATTAACTCCTGAAAAATACAGGTAGTGACAACCGCATTTACAGAAATTCTATGCAGTGTGTATGGAACCGAACTGAACAACTAGTTGTTAATGACGTTTTTCATCGGAGATTTGTCTCTCTTCTGTATGTGCGGTAAATCACATGGAAAGCACAAGCCTTTTCTCATTCGAGTTGCCAGACCCTGACTCTCTTTCTTCTGTGTAACATAAGATCTTTCAAGAAATGTCTCTTTTTTTGTGTGTTTTTGTCTATTCAATGGAAATCAATGGTCACCAACACATACATGTACTTAAATTACATTTAAATGTATGCATTTGGCATAGGATTTTTTTTTCAATTCATTCATTCCCTCGGAATTGAACCCATTATCTCAGCATTGCTAGCCTAATCATATCCATATCCCTCCTAAATTGCAGAAAAATCGCTTTGAAATAAAACATGAACACAATAAGTACATTGTACCTAAACATTTTTGACATAAGTATATAGTAGTTAAAAACACTTAATATAAAAGTGAGACCATGCCAACATAATTCTCGAGTCTATCCTGATAGGAGCAAGTCAAATCATGAGCACTGTAGAAATGCAAAAATGTAGTGCAACAGTTCGCACTGGAAATTAAATTAAAATTTAAAGTGTTTTAGTGGAGGAATGGAGAGTGATTACAATAGTAGGTTACCAACACAGCACAAATACAAACTACACGACAACTGTAGTCTAAGCTTTACTGTTTCCTCAATTGTCAATGTAAATATGTGTATATTTATAAATATTTATTTCTGACTGCCCGTGTCCCTCCTCTTGCCCCATTGAAATCATTTGTACACTAAGCATCATGATGGAATAATATATTAATACCAAGGCTTGAAAACTGCCTCTATATTGAAATTCATTGGTCAAAAGGTGTGGGAACCCTGAATGTCAAGTCTCAGTCATATAGCAGCACTGCTGCAAACTCATTCACGTGTCCATCTGGGAATGCATGTTTCTTATATAATCTGCTTTATACTGCTGTGGTTTCTCTTGTGCAACCCTCTCCATTATAGCGTCGTGTCAGGGTATCTATTCAGGGTTGTTTATCATAAACTAGTGAAACGCTCTGAACTTCACTGTATCTAATTTCTATGTCTCTCTGATATTTCACACATACAGTCAGTGAGTATGAAAAGATGATGTGTTATTATAGTGCACATAGGCTCTTATCAAATTTGATTGTCAGATAACAGAAACAAAATGAGGTCATGTTCATATGAACTGTTGCTAATGTGAATGTAATTTATTTATTTGTATCTCCGTAGTAATTTAATATATTTCTTGTGTTTGCATTCACAGTAATGACTTCAGTAAGATGGTTGCAGAAGAGTACCTCACATTCTTTGAGTTTACAGACCAGACATTGGACCAATCTCTCAGGTACTTCTTATGTCAAGTGTTTGTCATTATGTGGGTGGAGCCCTCTGATGTGTGATTGACTGCTTGCTTCATTGTTAATGAGCTCATTAGAAGCTGTCTATTCAGTGGCTTTTATTTAATACACTTTTCCATGTTAGGACTGCTGGGTGGTATAACATTATATACCATGCATCAGTAAAATGCAAAGCGTGTGCGAGTGCTTCTAGTGTAGACGGCGTCGTAAGGGTAGTGATTTAGTATTGATGCGTTGTGTCCGCTGTAACTGAAGGCTGTTTACAGTTGCCAAGCTGTGTTTTAACTAATGCGCTGTCATACGGTCACAGTGTGCATATCGCTGCTATTTTGCAATGTCTAGAAATGTTGCCTCATCTGGTTATCAGTTTAGTCTTGTGTTTTTAACTCAAGTGTTAAATAGTAAGATTTTTTTTTTCTTGCAATGATGCCACTATTACACATAATCATATTACATATATTATAATCTTGCCTTTTGGTTATCTCTTGGTCCCACAAAGAATGAAAAACGGTTTAATTTGTAAATTTATTCATTGGAATATCAAAAAAAGGAGTACTTAATATTAATTAAATTTCCAGCAAAAATGCAATATTGTGATATATACTGTAATAAAATTACTCATACTGCAGCATGAGATTAATAGAATCTAGGTTTAAAGTTTTTAATGTTTTAAGGTTTCAGGTTTTTAATGTTGTTTATATGTCTAAGTGGTGTTTTTAATATGCTTTAAGACAAACCATGTGCAAATTCATAAATCAACACCATTGCTGAGTATTTTCTATTTATAACTGCGGTGAAAAAAATGTCTCAAACCCGCAGTTTGATTTCGCTGGTGTTTCTGACGTCACAAACTACCTTGTAACCAGTCATGTCATTGTTCTGGCGGGCTTTAGCATACCATTAACCATGAGTGCTCTGAGAGTGTCAAGAAGCCATCACAATATATTTTTATGTTGATATAAAAAATCGGGTAGATTTAGCAATATAGCGGGTGTGTTATGTATGTTATAATGAACTGTATGCCTCTCTCCACTGATGTTCTAAGGTGTTCAAAGCGTTTCTAACGATTCAGATTTTTAAGGATACTGTCTCGCGAGTGGGAACATAGTGTGTGTAACATTAGCAACACATTATTAGCAGCTGTTTGATAATGTAGTCAGGCAAAAGGCTAATCATATTAATTAACACCATGTGTCTGACGTTGTAAAAAGTGATACCATTGCATAGATTAGTGTATAATAAATGAAGCAAGGGTGAGGAGTTACATTCAAGCTATTTTAAGAATTTTTTTTTTTACAGGAAAAAATGTTAATGTGTCATATTGGTGATCAAAGATGTGTTTTAAGGGATAAAATTATTGACTACAGGGGGACTTTAAAAGTTGTGAAACAAGTATGTGGACTTTTTGCTCATTGCTGTTATAATTATAAAAAAAACACTCAAATTTTGTTTTGCTGTATCGTAATTGAATAAACGCTTTTAACAATCAAGATCATTTAGGCAACAAAACAATGATGAACGTTATGTTGTTTAAATAATTAAGTCTATTTTCATTATTATTATAAAGTTATTTTATGTCAATGCCAGATCACAGTTCAGGAGTTCAGATAATCACCCAGTGTTCAAACGTTTTCATTCATCTGTTTGTGTGGTTCTGAACTAGGGCTGCACGATTAATCGCATGCGATTGTCACGCGCATTTCGTCAGTAAAGCCGGTTCCCTGATTACCGCTAAATCGCCATCACCTGCTTATAAATGGAGCGGCATTTAATAGACAGAGCCATAGATCACTGACAAGCCACGCAATATCGCGTTCATATCGCAGATGAATCGCCTTCGATAATGAACGCGATATTGCGTAGCTTGTCAGTGATCTACGGCTCTGTCTATTAAATGCCGCTCCATTTGAAAGCAGGTGATGGCGATTTAGCGGTAATCAGGGAACCGGCTTTACTGACGAAATGCGCGTGACAATCGCATGCGATTAATCGTCCAGCCCTATTCTGAACCTTTATTTCTGCCCGCACACGTCATTTATGTTTTCTGCTCTGATTAGGGCACTTTGTTGGCTCTACAAACAAGAGACATCATGTACATGTGTCTTGTGATGGTCATGTTATATTGCTGTTTTTCTGTTGCAGATGTTTTCTGAAAGCATTCTCACTAATGGGCGAGACTCAGGAGAGAGAGCGGGTGTTAATTCATTTCTCTAATCGGTACTATCAGTGTAATCCCACTGTCATCACTGCACAAGGTACTGCATGTCAACCTCACACAACCTTTCTCATTTACTCATTACTTACAAGAGTTTTCTATCAGTATGAAAATGTGACCTTAACAGAGTGATACACACTCTGTGTTTGGGTCCTGATAACCAAGTATGAACTGTACATTATCCTACTTATTGCATGGCTACTTACCAAATAATACATAAATGGATAAGATATATTGATATGAGTTTAAATTAATAATGCAAGAATAGGAGAGGGTGATATACCAGTTAAAATGTTAAAAAGATATTAATAAAGCTGTTTCATTTCAGTGTTCATGACTGTTTAAAAAAAGTCAAAATGTAACAAATTTGTGGTAATTTCTACTATTACTATTATCATATTTCCATAAAAATGTTTATATTGTAATGCATATTGTTATTGATTTGAAATTGTAAGAATATTGTGATACATATTTTTCTTTATATCATTCACTCTTATGAGAGAAGAAAGAGAGTGTGGAGTAATACAAAAGACATGAATCTAGCACAGCGGTCTCAAATGTAAAAGTTGCCTGAGGACTATTTTAGTGTTTAATGCTTTGATATATAGAACTCCCTCCTTATGAAATATTGAGCTTTTGCAGAACATTTTATATCTGTTCGATAAGTCAGATCATTTTAAATCCTCTCTTCACTAATTCTCTGTAAAGCATGATTGTCTAATCGCTCATTCAGTATCACAGTGTTGCGTTTCCTCCATAGCAACAGCTATGGCCAGTATATGGGTAAAAAGCTAAACCATCTCCTTGTTGCTAAGACTGTTGCCATGGAAGAGATGTTAGATTTTCTCCTGATGCAGAGATGAATGTGTGTGTGTGATATCAGAAGTTATGATAAAAATAATGTTCTCTCTGTTTGACCTGTATGTGAGTGCGTTCATAATATGACGAGTGTTTCATTGATGTTTGCAGATGGAGTTCATTGCCTTACCTGTGCGCTAATGCTGCTCAACACTGACCTTCATGGCCCTGTAAGTGACCTCTGACCCTCTGGTAGAGTTACTCATAATAGCAGTTAAATGAGAAGTGACAGTTTGTTCCATCTTTGAAATCAGACACCGTTTGACCTTATCAGAGCCTGTTATCAGCGAATGTAAAGATTCTACTGGAGGAGGATATGTTTGGGTCATATTTACTCCAAAATCAAAAGACAAAATAAGCTTTTTGGGCAGGGTGCAATGTGCATCAAGGTTGCTGGATTCGTTTGTGATTTATTTAATTGTAGATAATATCTGTGATCAAATATTGAAGGTTAAACCTGTTAAATCTGCATGAATTTGTCTAAATAAAACCAGCTGGTTTTAACCACAGGAAGAAAACAAAAAGAAATGATTCAGATATGTGCCATCAGTAACTGCAGTGAAGAAAGAAGAAAGTTTTGCACACCCAACTGTTTCCTAAGTGAAATGTGAGGAGCATTCTGGGTTCTCTAAGAATAGCTCCTCTCATTGGTCTCCATGGAGTTTGATCATGTGTCTTGGAACTTACAGGAGTTTGACACATTCAGTAGAACGCATGTGCCATGGAGACGTAGAGATTTCATGCCCACGCCACAGCACTTCTCTAGACGCTTTCATTTCAAACATTGTTTAGTTTCATGTCATGTGGGTGAATACAGCTGAAAGTTGTGCAGCCGTGGATCTTTTCAGAAATGTATGCCAGACACCCACACACAAATACATGGCTCCATTTGTGGAGAGAAGTGTTATGCATATCACACGGGTTATATGGAGACAGAGCAGGTGCAGATGGGGGAATCTCCTCAAAGCCTGTCCAGGTCCCATTTCACCTCAAAAAGACAAAATTTGAAAGATGAAAGACGACGTTTGTGTTTTACGTAAAGAAAACAAAACTTTTATTTTTTAGAACCACTTTTAGCTTTAAGGTCAATTAGACTACGCTCAGACTGCAGGCAAAATGGCCCAAATCTGTTTTTGCTCAGTTCTGTTTTTTTCTTAAGTGTGAACAGCACAAACCACATGGAATTTTATCTTTTAGATTCTGATTTGAGTCACTTCCATATATGGTACTAAATTAGTTTTTTTGCAATTCAACCTCAGTCTGAATATTCATATCAGAATTCATGCCACTTTTACGTCACTCTAGATCGACATTCGTTACAGTTCTGCATTGATGGAAATCACTCCAAAGATTTTACATAGCGGTAGTTCTTTGATCACTTGGTTAATATGGAAGATGACAGTGAAGTTAGTCAGTGGACGGACAGTGGGGGAAAACTAGAAAAACTCTGCTCTCTTTCTCCTCATCCTCGTCTTTGACCTCCTTATGTCCTCTTGAGTACATCAGCTCATAATTAAAGGATTAGTCCACTTTCAAATAAACTTTTCCTGATAATTTACTCACCCCCCCATGTCATCCAAGATGTTCATGTCTTTCTTTCGTCAGTCGAAAAGAAATTAAGATATTTGATGAAAACAGTCCAGGATTATTCTCCTTATAGTGGACTTCAATGGCCTCCAGACGGTTGAAGGTCAAAATTACAGTTTCAGTGCAGCTTCAAAGAGCTCTACACGAAATAAGAAATAAGGGTCTTATCTAGCGAAACGATCAGTCATTTTCGAAAAAAATACAACTGTATATGCTTTAAAAACACAAAATATCACCTTGAACATACTTCCGGTTTCCACATTCTTCAAAACGCTTACGCTATTCTTGAGCGTTCGTTCCGTAAGTAGAATAGGAAAAGGCGTAGGACATACAGCGTAAGCGTTTTGAAGAATGCGGAAACCGGAAGTATGTTCAAGGCGATATTTTGTGTTTGTAAAGCATATACAGTTGTATTTTTTTCGAAAATGACCAATCGCTTCGCTCGATAAGACCCCTATTCCTCGTCTGGTATCGTTTAAAGCCCTTTGAAGCTGCACTGAAACTGTAATTTTGACCTTCAACCATCTAGAGACCATTGAAGTCCACTCTAAGGAGAATAATCCTGGGATGTTTTCATCAAAAACCTTAGTTTCTTTTCGACTGACGAAAGAAAGACATGAACATCTTGGATGACATGGGGGTGAGTAAATGATCAGGAAAAGTTTATTTAAAAGTGGACTAATCCTTTAAACCCACAATGCTGACTTCAGTAACGTCTGTGTTTACTTCCGCATGACAGCTTGCTGCACGACGTCTTGCTATTGTTCTTTTTTGGGACCATGACCTGCTCACACTCAAATCTATTAATCAGATTTGAGCGATAAATCAGAATTGAGCATTAAGACTTACAGTGTGAACATAGCCTTATTGTATTCCTGAAAGCTGTCAAAATTAACTCCAGATATCCAGATGTTTTTTCACTCACATTCTCTTCAGAATGACAATGTCCTATGGCGAAGAGCAGTGAAATAACTGAAACCTATTGAATAGAAAGGGTCTTTGCTATTTCTTGACCAAACGTCCTGTGTCAACGGTACATGGAGTCAGTAAGGATTTTTTTTAATTAATACTTTTGTTCAGCAAGGAATAATTTAATTGATTAAAACCTGTAAAGACTTTTACATTGTTTTAAAAAAATATCAAAAGAAATTATGTTCATTTGAATGAAATATGAAGTAGAGCACAACTGTTTTCAAAATTGATAATAATCAGAAATGTTCCTTGAGCAGCAAATCATCATATTAGAATGATTTCTGAAGGATCATGTGACAATGAAGACTGGAGTAACGATGCTGAAAATTCAGCTTTGGATCACAGGAATACATTACATTACAGCAGTGTTTCCCAACCCTGTTCCTGGAGGCACACCAACACTACACATTTTCCAACTCTTCCTAATCAGATACACCTGATTCAACTTATTAGCTCATTTGTAGAGACTGCAAGACCTAAAAATGTATGGGTCAGATAAGGGAGACATCAAAAATGTGCACTGTTGGTGTGCCTCCAGGAGCAGGGTTGGGAAACACTGCATTGCAGAATATATTCACATAAACAGTTATTTTAAATTGTAATATTATTTCACAATATTCTTAATGTATTTCTTGATCACATAAATGCTGCCTTGATAAGCATAAGAGAAATGAGTATGTCAGTACAGGAAAAAAAAACATCATTTCTTTTTATTAGGGTATTGTTTGTGACAATACAATTAACTGCATTTTCCCATAATGCAATCTCACTATACTTACTGTAAAACATAATGGAAATCATCCTTTATGAGAAAGTTTTTTTTAGTAGCCTAAATTGCATTCATTATAACAAATGCTAACATGATTCATTCAGAATGAAATAAAATATGAAATAGACCTTTCTTGCATTACAGTAATGAGAATTAAATTTTAGGGGTGGGGGAATGAACACACGTTTGCCTTGTATTTATGAGTATGATATCTGGTTATTGAGCAAGACTCAAATGTTTCTTTTAAGAATGATTTATTGTCCTTGCAAAATAGCGTTTTATTGTCAGTCAGTCTTTGCTGACTTTGTGATATGTGTGCATTGCAGATCCATGTCAAATCATACAGAAAGAGAAAAATGGCTGTTTAAGTGATGGATGACGTGAAGCTATAGCATCATTTCGCCTATGAAACTGCAGTGCGAGATCTTGTGGAGTCGTGTATTTGGAAGCAGCCTGTGTCTCTCTTTGATTTCTCGTGCCAGTCTGAACATTTGTCAGTGCCATCCACCTACAAACTCGGCTGGTGCTGGCAGGAACAGTAAAGTCAGTGGAACAAACACCGTCTGCGCTTTATTTTAGAATGCAAGCAGCCGCTCCTTCAGTCTTTGCCGTGACATTATAAAAGCAGCAATCTGATGCTGTGAAGGGGAAATCAAGGTTCAGACAGAGTAATTGCAGTTAATGTCTAATAGCAGCAGTCAGTGTATGTATTGCAGATCTTACGGCAGGCTTCAGCTGGTCACAGTATTGTTCATATGGTGAGATGCAGCCCTGCTGTTGTGGCTTTGGCCATTACAGCAGTTGTAGAACTGTGACCTGTTCTGCTGTGATATTTTCTCTGTTTGTTCCTGCATGAGCTGTTATACCAGAGGTATGAAAATGGTTTGGTGCATATTTTTTTTCCACATTTATTTTGGTATTTTTGCTCTCTCACAGAACAAACACAAAAAATTAAGAACTATTGTATCATAGAACAGGGGGACAGATGCTCACAAAGGCAACGTCCTTAAAACGGTTACGCTTACACACAGTTAAGTTATTTTCAGGAGTGTCAACCGCATTCTATAACCGAACTCACACCCGTAAATTTTCAGGACTCACAACCGCATTCTCGGAAAACCCATGCTGTGAACAGAACCGGAGTGGACAAATAGTTCTCTGTCACATCATGCAGTCGAAAGTGCCGCTCTCTACTACCGTGGGTTGCATTTTTTCATGTGTGGTTTCGGTAACTTAGAGCTACACAGATATGAGCTATGTGTTCTCTGAAGGTTTTAGATAAAGTTCTCCACCGGAGCTGTTCCCATCAGTTTTGTGTTCTACGCACAACTCAAATTCTCTGCTCTCCATCCAAGATATAAAAGCAGCTGTCGGCTAATAAAGATTTAACAGATGAAATCTCGGCTCTATTGCACTCTTGTCGTGTCAAATGTGATTTTTCAGTTTCATGGACGTAGCTGTCTTGTACAGTATATTACTTTGGTCACTGTTGCCATTGTTACTGGTAAAAGAATACGGGCTTGACTCCCGTTGCACATTCATGCAGATAGAATTCGAGATGCTACTGTAAGTTGCTGTTTGAACGGGACATTTCGAGACTCACACCTGTAAGTAAATGCGGTTGTCAATCCCAAATACATTTTGATTGGATAGTTAATACTCTAACAAAATGCAAACTGTTTAAGTAATTCAATGAAGTTACATTTTATATTAAAACATTTAAATTAGTTTTATTGTACACAAACTGTAAAAAATATCTCAGAGCAAATGTTCATGGGCCATCAGTAATGAGTCATTAGTAAGTGATTACACACTACACTTAAATAATCTTATGTTATTAGATCAGATCAGTTCAGGTGTTGTAATTGATAGTCTTAATCCTGTACATTTAGTTAAATATGTCACCTCCTCCAGCAGTATTTAATCAACTGCTTCCGTCTGTGAATTATTACATGAACTTGGCATTATATGATGTCAGACATATTAATTTATAAATAATCTTTTAATTAAGTTAAGTGAAGAGGAAAGCAATCAAATGTGAAGAGAAAGCAATTAGTTATTTATTGGATTATCCAATAAGAGGCATTACTACATAAACACACTACCGTTAAAAAGTTTAAGGACTATATTTTTCTGTTAATGTTCTTGAAAGAAGGCTCTTTTGCTCACCAAGGCTGCATTTATTTGATCAAAGATACAGTAAAAACAGTGAAATGTTATTGCAATTTAAAATAACTGTTTCCTATGTTTTCTATTTATTCCTGTGATCAAAACTGAATTTTCAGCATCATTAGTCCAGTCTTCAGTGTCACATGATCCTTCAGAAATCATTACAGTATGCTTAATTGCTGCATTTCTGATTATTATCAATGTTGAAAACAGTTGTGCTGATTTTTGTAGAAACTGTAGTACTTTGTTCAGGATTCTTTGATGAATAGAAAGTTCAAAAGAACAGCATTTATTTGAAATAGAGATAGTTTCTGTCATGTTATTGTCACTTTGATCAGTTTAACAGATCCTTACTGAATAAAAGCATTCATTTCTTTTTTTTAAAATCCTATGGTAGTGTGTTTAATATATAAACTGTTTTACACTGAATTTCCAGCAAAGACAACTACGTGGTGATAAATAATGTGATATAAGATCTCACCCCAGCAGTACATAGGGCTCCTTATTTTTAACGCCAAGTACTATTCAGTCTGTAAATCTGATGAGAAAGCAGGATGTCAGCATAAATTCATTAGAGATCTGCTGCTCTGCTGCTGTCAGTGGCTTCAGGTCACGTCTGACTAACAGGGTTAAATCAGGGTGATGCAGTGCCATCCTGTCCCATTAACAGCCCAATAAATGTTTCTCATGCCCCACAGAATATTGGGAAGAAGATGACGTGCCAAGAATTCATCAATAACCTGGACGGACTCAACGGAGGACAAGATTTCCCCCGGGAGCTGCTGAAGGTAAGACTCAATCAAATCTCCCAGCATTCCTTTGTAATGCCAAGTTTACACTACAGGATTTTAAGCCCGATTTGCAAGTTAACGAGCTCGCCGACAGGTCGGGCTGTGATCGGGGGAAAATCAGCGCGTGATCGGCGCTTGCCAATCTTTATGTGTGAACTACTCAACGACGCATCTCGCAGATGCCAGACAAATATTTAGCATGCTAAATATCTGAAGCTGTCGGCCGACTCGATATCATGTGGTGTCACATGTCGTGACGCAACAGCCAATGAAATATACGCTGATATGGAAGCAGCAATAACAATCCATTAAAATATAATTTGCCAACGTTTATTCATATCAGATACACGTTGTGTAAGTAACTATAAAGCTCACTTACTCTATTGTTCTCCCAGTTCACCAGCCACATGTATTTCGGTACAAATGGATGAATTCACGTTATATATTAAGATCAAGGTCATTATATAGGTTTTTAAATGACAAAACACTCACTTGCACATATTTGAGAATCGGAATATCAGATAGTTGATTACATGGTGAGAAAAGCAATACATCTGTCATACAGTGTGGCTGTGGCCGGCTGGTCGCGGTGTGTCACGTGACATTCAGGACGCGTCGTCATGGAAAAATAAAGGGAAACGTTCTAAAATAACAGTCGCCTTAACTCTGGGAGGTCAGCCAGAATGTTTTAAACTTACGTGTGAAAGGGTTATTTTAATTTTAATTAAATTTAATTACAAATTTTAATCTAATTTCCTCGCATCATCCATTTTCAAATAAAGTCGGGGGACAGTTGTCGTCAGCTCGTGTAGTATGTAACCTCCTGTTGCAGATCATTTATGTAGTGTCACGAAGTGTGAACACCACAATGACTTCAAGACTCCACAGCAAGTCATGTAGTCTGAACAGCACAGCGATCTGCCAACGTTTAAAGTCCTGTAGTGTAAACTTGGCTTAAGATCACGTGTGGAAGGATGCATTATGACCTTAAAAACCGACGTGAACGATACAGAAAACTCAAAATGGAAATCAGTTGCTCCAGGTCCGTAGAGCCCAGTGATATTCTATAACACACAATGCCGTCTACTTTCCCCTGTTTTCATAAGATCATCTGATCCTTACTAATCAATCACCATCAACCTGATGTTTGTACACCTGATACAAGTTTAGCACAAAAGCGCTCTTGAATTGGATTCATTAGTAATGGATGCTGTTATTGGAGACAGACATGGACGTTTGGAGTCCTGAACTAGTGCAGTAGGATCCTCTTCAAACTGTTGCTCCACCATGACAATGGATAAAAGTGAAAACTAAAATAAAATATATCTTGTGGAAATACTAAGAATGAAAAATGCAATGATGCGTGATATCAAACTTGTGTGGCTGGAAGCGTCTGCGTTCACATACAAAGACCAGGATAGAGAGCAGGGAGAGGATTTATTTGTTTCACAGCAAGTGGTCATGTTTGTTACTGTCATTTTCTCTTTATATGGAGGTAATTATGTAAATATTCAGATCTTGAGTTGTTTGTGATCTTAAGTGATGTTTACACACATTTAAATGTATACATTTGTCAGGTGCTAATCTAAAGCTTACATTGCATTCAAGATTTTCAATTTCAGTTTTTTTTTCAGTTCATGCACTCCCTGGGAATCAAGCCCATGACCTTGCTGTTGCTGGCAATTGTTTGAGCTACAGGAACAACAAAAGATGCAGTAGATAAAAAAAAAATAATAATAATAATACAAACTGTTGATAACCATATTAAATAAAAACATTTTACAAGCTTCTTAAAGAGAAAAAAAAAATGCTCTGAATTTAATTGTAATCCAAAAATATAATCTTTTTTCAAGTGGGCTTATAAATTGGCTGATAAATTATTTAAAAAATGCATAGGGGGTTAAACACAGGTCTGCTTAAAGGGATAGTTCACCCAAAAATGAAAATTATCCTATGATTTACTCACCCTCAAGCCATCCTTGGTGTATATGACTATCTTCTTTCAGATGAACACAATCTGAGATATATTTAAAAATATCCTTAGTCCTCCAAGGTTTTTAATGGTTGTGAATAGTAATCCAAATTCTGAAGACAAAAAAAATGTATCCATCCATAAAAAAAATGTATCCATACGAATCCAGGGGGGTTAATAAAGGCCTTCTGAAGCAAATCGATGCATTTGTGAAGACAAGTATCCCTGTTTAAAACTTTATAAAGTAAAATAACGAGCTTCCGGTGCGACAGCCATACACATTCAACGTACGTCCAAAAAGCCTTAACTTCCGTGATGTAGTACACAATGCCATTACGTTCTACACAATGACATGACGTACTACGTGTTGTACTTCATGTCATTGTGTAGAATGTCATAGCATTGTGTACTACGTCGTGGAAGTTAATGCTTTTTGGACGTACGTCGAATGCATATGGCTGTCGCGCCTGATTTATTCTACAAACGCATCGATTCACTTCAGAAGGCTTTTATTAATCCCCTGGAGTCGTATGGATTACATTTTTTGTCTTTGGATTACCATTCCATGGATTACCTCCATTATAAACCTTGGAGGATAAGGATATTTTAAAATATATCTCAGATTGTGTTCGTCTGAAAGAAGATAGTCATATACACCTAGGATGGCTTGAGGGTGAGTAAATCATGGGATAATTTTCATTTTTGGGTGAACTATCCCTTTAAAGGAGCTATATGTAGAATTCAGAAACCCTTACTGCTTGTGATCGCACTCGAGCAAACGTAATGCACAAGAGACTGAACATGATTCAAGGCCCCGATATTCTCACGGCATAGTTCTTTTTCATTCTTCGCTTTTAAGTAAATAAATTTGGAAATACCTTTGCAGTGATATGTTAACGAACATCCCAACATTGTCCACGTCGCTGAGAGCGACGTTTAGATGAATATATAAATATATGCTAAGCGATTTTCTCTAAATAACAAAATAATCACACAACAAAAATGACAACGGTGAGAAAACAGCAGTTAAGAAAGCATCTGATCATAGTGATGTGGATATGTTTTCTCCAGCTCTGCAATTCACCGGCATCAATGTCAACGGATGAGGTCATTAAAATTACACTGTCATGATAGTTTGATTTTAAAGTATGTTTGAAACTATAGACTATATAGATCTGGCTATGCAAGACTATAGTTTGAATCAATCCCTTTTCTTTGCATGACACATTGGCATTACAGTACAGAATGGCATTATCCTGAACATTGTTTAAGCATTCATTTCATGTGTCCTTGAATGGAAGAGAGGATCTCGGGAGCATGCGTAAACGTCACATCCTTTTGATTTTTCTGGCAAAAAGTCCCGAAACCTTCACGTAAAAATCAGTCTACAGGCTTTCATAGAAGACCTAAGAAGTCAGGGAAGGTCTTGTTTTTTAAGTTCTATTACAAACTTTTCACACATTGGCAATAAAAAAGCAATTAAAATGCATGAAAATTCCTATTGCCCCTTTAAATGCTGCACATGTACTGTATAGAGCCACTCAGGAATTACAGTGTATTACATCATTTGTCAGTTCATGACAAAACATAACATAACTTTGATTGATTGGGCTTTGTATGGTCACTTCTCTTTTTCTAGAGATGTTTTGATTCACCAACAGATCTGTGGCCCAACTGCAAAAAATCCTTGTCCAATGATTCCTCTGAAATGTCCGGTGCTGGCACGATCACTGCAGCCAAGCTCAATCAACAACAGGCCAAAACAGCCCCACGTGGGCTCAAGCTCAAATGAGTGTGATCTGCCAAAATCAGTGGACGTAAATAATTAAATACCCCCCCAACTACCACCTCTTCCGGATAGTGCACCTTCCGCCCCTTTCTGTCCTGCTTTATTAAAATGAATACACTTCACACACTAACAGGATGTGTATTGCATGCTTAATAAATTGGCAGTAACTTCAGTGAGCACTTT
Organism: Anabarilius grahami; assembly: GCA_003731715.1. Lineage (NCBI taxonomy): Eukaryota > Metazoa > Chordata > Actinopteri > Cypriniformes > Xenocyprididae > Anabarilius > Anabarilius grahami. The sequence goes on from RJVU01029436.1 coordinate 8,951,086, forward strand.
ATATGACGTTATATAAAGCTGCACCAAAACTGAGTGCCCTTGCCGAGCGTCTGTCGTGACTGTCCTCTGCCAACTCCATGAGCTGCCTGCTTTTATGAGCTTTTTATGGTCTGCTCACAGGTATCACAATGCTAAATGACTCACTAACAACTTGCCTTAATGAAAGAGAAGAGTGCTGCGTACTGGGTTCTTCAGGCTTTTTTGGCAAATATGTCTTTTTGTCGTTAGGTCACAAGAATTCTTGTAATGGACACAGATAATCTTGTCTCGGTTCAGTTAGTTCAGTGCTGTGGAATGAAGCAGTTTGCATCTTTGACAGACTTTCCTCGGTCATATTAACATCTAGCGAAACAATCAGACAAGTTTATTAAGATCTGAGGCAGCAAGGTCAGAATCATTTAAAGTTGTTTTCAGCTCATTTCAGTAAGTACAAGGTCAAGTTTTTCAGTTGTGTGAGTCACTGTCTTGTTTTCTGCAGTGAAATTAACCTGCCAAAACTCAAAATATATTGATGGATTATTTTGTCCTTTCATATTTCTAGGTTGGCATCTGAAGGAACTCTGGTAAATGGCTGACTGAATCACACAGTGCCAGCAGCATCTTTGTAGCAGAACTTAATGTTTTATTGTATTATTAAGGCATAAGTTTGGTGGAAAAATGCTTCTAATTGGTTTGTTTCATGTTATCACAAATGCCAGTATTTGGATAGTAGAGTGGCTGATGGTTAATAAAATGCACATATATATTTTGGGGCTGTCAACTTAATACATAATTACATAAATGATGCAGAAAGACCCTATTTATTTATTTACAACTAAAAAACAAAAGTGAAGTTATTTGCGGTTCTCAGAAATGTACTCTTCTCTTTGTAAGACTCAACACCTTGAATACAGGTGAGTGTATTCATCTTGGTCATAAATATAGTTTTTAAATATATTAAAAAGCATAGGTAAGTGTTTTTTTAAGAAGTTTCTTTTTTTGTTCATTAATAAACATCGTTAAAGGTGTCATGACATGAGGAATCAAATTTACTTTGATCTTTTGACATATAAGAGGTCATTCTATTATAAAAAATACTGTATGGTTTCCAAAAATAGCATGTGTCCAAGCTGCTAAAATCACTAGTTTTCTACTTCCTCCGCATTGCGACGTCCCACTGTGGCAGATATTTGCATCTGACCGCCTCCACAACAACACATCAGTACCCACTTTACCTTATAAGTTCCATAGCCTGTCCAGCATTAGATTTACATTTACATTTATGCAATGCTTTTATCCATTATGCCATTACCTTCCTGTTGCTACTGACAAGTCAAGACGTTGCACCAAAAATGGAGTGTTTCTGACAGAGGGTCAGAATGAGGGTGGAAAAAAAGCTTGCTTTACAAATATGTAACAGTATTTTGTGCAGAAAACTTTAGAAGTTAACATCAAGCAACATTAAAATACTGCAAAAAAGAAACGTCATGACCTCTTCAGGGCTCCAGACTAACATTTGAGAGCAGTAGCACTAAGTTCTACAGATGGAGGCACCAGTGCCTCATTTGGTAGCACTTTTAACCATAATTAATTTAATCATAAAATAACTATCGTTTTGCATTAATAAGTGCAGTTACTAATAAAATTACATGTTTTATTGGAAATTTGACAGTAAAGCACTTGAGATGCAGATAAAATTAACTTTTATTAACAATAGTAATGTGTAAAAACCTCATTTTAATAGGGAAAATGAAAATATTCTACTCTTAAAATGTACTATTGTTCTTCTATAATATCACACTGAACTGACCGACAGCTTCAGTGATTTTAAATAGAGCACTCTTTACTTGTTTTCTGTGTAATTTAGTCACAATTTGAAGAAAAGTTTTTGTTTTTCATGAGACTTTGTGACTTAGTACTTTTTCCATATATTAGGGAGTGGAAATGGCTAACAAGTCAATAAGTGCTCCTCTGCTGCCATCTACTGGTTATAGTGGTAATTTCATGTCTTTTTTTAAATAAATGTGTTAGTTTGCCACAAAGTTTTAGTTTTCCTACATCTTTAAACTTTTAGTTTTACAAATCATCACATTAAAAATTGGTTAATATTTAGAGCTTTGAATTGCTGTAGAAAGTGTGAAGTACTTATTTTTGCCATAATACCATGGTTACAGTTAGCATTACTGCTTAAATCCATGGTGAATGTTGGTGATTTGTGGACTGGAAAACCTTCTATAACTTGTTAGTTCATGGCACAATCACTACGTGTGCACCAATAATGCGATTATTTCTAATAATCAGAGTAAGATCGCAGAAAGAAGTTTACATGACAAGAAGAATCTTCACTCCAGTTTACATGTGATTTTCATTACTCTGATTATTTGCCAACAAGTATGGTTATACCACACTCGGATAGGCATACAGTATGCATGTTAATGGCCATTGTTTTAACCTACTAACATCAAATTCAAAATACGTATTTATGGACGTACTAGATATTACAGTGCACAGCATAAATGAGTACACCCCCTCTGAACAAATACAAAAGATGTATTTTCTTTATGATCACTAATACAATTCATGGAAAGATGGCTAAACTAAAATGTATTAAACACATACATAATAAAAACTGAGAAATATATGTCATTAATAGCCATAAAATAAGTAAATTAGCCAATTTAGTTTAAATTAAGGATTGCAGAAATGAGTACACCCTAGATTTAATTCAACAAATGTATAATATTCTAGTACTTAGTAAGCCCTCCATAATTTTGAATATACTGCTCTGACCCTTCTTGGCATAAAGTGTACAAGTTAACACTCTGAGGTCTGACGGTCACGCCGGCGATACATCGCGGTTTTTTTCTTACCAGTGTGAAAGAGACTCAAAATACTCCATCAATGTTGCACATATAATTAAGAGTTATACACCATTTTAATCTGTGGAATATCTTCTTTTATTTGTGTACACTCAGAGTAAAAACAAAATGTTGTGCTTTTTGTAAAATAAAGAAAACAAACATGATGTGTGATCTCTCTTCTCCCTCTGAACGAACTCCAATCTGATGGTTCTCAGAAAATGAACTGTAACTTAGTGAATTCTAATGACAAAAATATTACACTTAAGTCAAAAGAAACGTTGAGATGTCAGCTTTTAAATCGTGTAAGTCAAATCGAAAACAAACCTTCTGTGTTTATGTAATCTGTATGAGAAGAGAGCCATGTCAGAAGTCCGTGATTCAGCTCATTATCCACTAATGCGGCCACGCCCACGGAGCCAGCGCTATTCAGAGGCAAATTCAGTCAATACATGCAGACATAGTTTCAATCGTGTATTTATTATCTTGAAAAGTGTTTATCTGGAAGTTAAAGCCACGGTTAGCGAGCTCTATGCAGTTAATTCCTGGTTCTCTTCTTCTTTAGAATAATTTGTGGACTAAAGGTGTACAGAGCGCCCTCCGGCTGCAAGTATGAACTGAAAACACAGTATCCAGCACTCATAGTGATGAGAATAAATAAATATAGAATAAATATTACTCCTCTGTATAGAAATTTGACATAAACATATAAGAATCATCAATATCTCTCCAAATGTGCATGCTTTTAAGCTAAAAGCCTATATGAAATGCCATAGAGGTAACATAATTGTTCAGACACTTTGCATCACAGAAATACATTATATTTTAAAGAATATAATAGAATACCCTTATTTTAAATTGAGCTGAGACATGATTACAGAGGGTTTTTTTCACAGCCTACCTGACTGAAAGAGCTCATTAATATGCAAGTCATTTCAGCTCATTACTATTCAATTCTTTTGTCTTCTCAGGTGAGAACGATCCATTATTCACGATCATTCACGCTTCCATGCATACTGTTTCTCTTGACAAAAAGTGTCTTACAAAAACTAAATCAATATATTGTTTTATATGAAGGAGTAGGCAGCATGATTTTTACATAATTCTGAAGCAAAAACTCTAGTCTACAACCTCCAATACCTAGAAGTCTTATGAACACAGATTTAATATACTTTTTTTGGCCTTATTTCAGTGACTTAAGTTTTTTGTTTTTTCAATAACCACGCATAAACGTTATTCCTTCAAAAATACAAACATGTACATACATGTTCCTCACATATTATGGTAGCCTAGTTTGTGCTGAATACAGTGTAATGACACTTGTGTCATTTATATGTTTATGAACAACTGAAAAAAGCACAAATGTCAGGGCATGTCAAAACTTCTCCAGGGCCCCAAAAATCCTCAGACCCCAGAGGGTTAATGACAAATTGTCACATCTGTCCTGTTTAACTCCTGGATGATGAGCTCCTTAAATGCCCTGATCTTTAATGGGGAATGTTGCTCAACTCGTCTCTACAGAATCCCCCACAGGCGCTCAAGAGTGTTAAAATTGAGTGCAATACATGTCCACAGATGGTTTTTCAGCTTGGGAGAATGCATATCCTCATTGTCATGTTGAAAAAATGCCCAACAATGCAGGGAATGAGGAAAGGGTAACATCCTCTGTTTCAAGTTTGTTTATTAAATTACACAGTGGTGTGGGAATTAATGGCAGCATTGATAAAGCACAACTCCCTCACACCTTCAGCACTCATACATCCCTATATAAGAGCTTTACTACCACTGAACTTTACTGTGGGAACCAGGCGCTTCTCACTGTACTCCTCCCCTAGCAACACCATAACATTTTGGATGCTGTTAGATCCAAAATGATTGATTTGGTGTCATGAGACCAGAGTATTGATTCCCAGAATCTATATTTTTTAAATATGGGCTTTGGAAATGGCTAACTGACTTTATTGTGCTTTGGCTACAGTAGGTAGTTCCAGTGAGAACAACAACCGTGCATGTCATTTCTGCAGGCTGCATCTTACTCTGTTACCCCTTTTCCACCAAGGCAGTTTGAGTGCTGGTTCGGAGCCAGAGCCTAGTTTCAAATCAGTTCTTTGTCTTTCGACACACAAAGCACCAGCTCCGAACCAGGAAAAGCACCAAAACATTGCTGGGCTAGAAGTAAGAACCGCTTGCGTCAGGGGCTGGGGGCGGGGTTACAATGACCAACAAGAAACTTGTGACCGCCATTTTTTGAAATAGCAGCTAATCGAGCTAATAGCAGCTCGATTGTAATCTCCGTCTATATACAAATTACGTCGAGCCATGTTTGGATGCCGATGTAGGTTCGCAAAGCCATGAGCATCAACAGTAGTGAAACATCCGCGATTGTTGATAGAAGGCTTGTTCGAGATGCTTCGGAGCAGCGCGGACCGATTCAGCGGGTGCCGCGGATCCGCGGGAGCGTTTGTAGAGCAAACGACTCCTTGTGCTTTTGGATCGTTCTCGCGGAGCTTTGATGTCATGCGCCCATCGCTCTGCGAGAAGCTGATGCATCTCGAACAAGCTTGGTGTGTTTGTGTTTGGCGCTGCAGCGCTAGCTTTGCTGTGAAATATGAGACGTATACAGTGACGCAAGACCTGCCTCTGTGCTGGCTCTCTAGCCTGTGGAAAGGCAAACCGGTTCTTAGAAGGCTCGTCAGTTGAACCAACTCCGAACTGGCACTAGCACTAGCTCTGAACTAGCACCCGGTTCGTGCTGGTGGAAAGGGAGTATGTGAGATAAACAGTCACTCTTTTCATTTTTTTTGTTGGCTCTGAGACACTCGCTTGATATTTCTCCTGCTCTTTGTCTAGCAAAAAAATCCCTCATCACTAAATGAAAGCTTAAAATGAAGGCCTAATTATTTCAGGGGCTTTGTCACAAGTCCATTGTTTTTGAATTTCTGTGTTACTTTTGCAATATTTTCACACTTAAAACATTGATTTGGTAATCCACTTGTACCAGTGTCCTCTTTAGTGCTAAGAAATAAGTCTCCTGACAGTTCTCTCACATTGTTCCATTGTTGTCAGAATTAAGTCTGAGAATGATTCAGTGGGCTATATAACACTTTTAATTGTCAAGAAATTACTTCTCTTTAAATGTTTTGGTTCAACATACTTACCTGTTGATCAAACATTGCCTTAAACTTACACCAGAAAATTTTTATTTTGTTTTATTTAGTAACTTTTAGGAGGGTGTACTCATTTTTACTACACAACATTTTATCGCCTTGATAAGAAAATCTTATTTTTCTAAATAATTTTGACATGCTTCTTTGGTAATTGATTTAGCAGACTTGCTGGAACATTATATCTCTAAAGAACCCTAACATGTCTTCTAAGTAATTAAGTAATTGCTGACTTTCAGAAGTTTCAGAGGGGGTGTACTCATTTATGCTGTGCACTGTATACAGTGCTGTGATGAATGTCGCAATGTCTGTGTTTTAATATGTTAATATTTCGGTAAATTCAAACGCTTTCTCACTAGATCTCCCAGCACTGTGTAGTAGCAGTGTAGCTGCTCGAGATTGGCCCGTGAGTAAACCTGTTCTGAGCTTGTGCTGCGGTGTCAATTATTGATCTGAGCTGATCTGCGCAGCTCAATAGAATTGTGCAGTTTCGTTTAACTTTCGTTTTGTTTGCCTTTTGATGTTTCTCATATGCAACTTAAAAGGCTGCTCTCATCAGTTGGGCAGCATGGAGGTCGCACTAGTGAGAACTCCAACAAAATTTAGTTGCACTGGCAGGACAAAAGGTCGCAAAATGCAACCAATTGGTCATTTACAGTGGATTTACAACACAGGGTTTTGCTTCACGGAGCTTATTGCTTTATTAAGGACTGAAACAATTTACTTTCTTCCTTTAAAATAGTAGAAGAACATGCCAAACTACTTAATAAAGTTTTCTTTTCAAGAATTCTTGTAACAAGGCTTTTTTTCTTTTAACAATTTTATCACCCCGAGAAACATTGTGGCTTGTTAAGAGTGTCTTTTCAGAAGGAATATTGCGACAGACACAAATAAACTTGAAAGCGTCAGTGTCTGTAAGTGTGAAGGGCTGTGTGTGACTGTGTGTCTCTATTTGACCGTACACACAGAAAAATTTATCACGTATCTCTTGCAGTATTAAACAGTCTGCTTTGATATATCAAATATCTCATTTCTCATCTGCTCTAGTTACATACTGTAATTTGGTGTCTGATTGTTATGTATCATTTGCAAGTTTAATGTTGCTGTGTTTATGACTATAGCCTTGTTTGTAGTGGAGTCACAATGATCAGCCAAGTACTGTCATCACAACTGATATCCAGAGGAAACTTCATGCTTTTATATTTCCTCACTGCCACCACACTCACGTTAAAGTTCCATGTTGCTGTTTACTGACTTTGTGTTCATGAGACAGACATTTCAATATATTTGTGTAACAGAATTAGCTAGTGAAAACTGAAGAATAATTCATTGATCATTGTCTTAAACCATAGCTAAACCTAGTTAACCACAGCTGAGCTTGGTTTGCTGATGGAATGCACATTAGTGTTGCATTATTACAGCTGTTCATACTAGAGTTTAGGGGTTTATTCCCTAACTCAAAATATTATGGGGCATTCACACTGACAGCAGTGTGTCAAAGTCTGTGAAGGTCATGTGATCTCTCTGTTCTCCTTCAGAGGACTTATTATGTGAGCTCAGCTTTATACTTCTCCATGTAAGGAGGGACTAGAGGTAGAGACCAGAATATCACAGACTCTTCTGAGCTCTTTTGACTGTGGTCATTAAGCAACCGCCCACAACACCCTAGCAACCACCCTGAACACCCTAGCAACTGCATAGCGACATGCTGAAAAACACTGAGAACTCCCTAGCATTACGGCAGTATGAGTTTTACACAGGCAAACATCACTTAAATTCTTCAGGAAATGCAATAAGTAGTTACATATGTATAGGTACATACGTGTGCAAAAAGAGTAGACAAATGTGTGACAATTTGGCTCATTTAATTTAAGTATTTGTTGGAATAGTTCATATTTGTGGCATTTTTAAATATTAATATTTCATTTGTTAACATTAGCTAATGTACCCAACATGAATTAACCATGAGCAACACATTTATTACTGTATTTGTTAATCTTTGTTAACGTTAGTTAATGATAATACAGCAGGTCATTGTTTGTTCATGTTAGTTCACAGTGCATTAATTAACGTTAACAAATAAATACAACTCTTGATTTTAATAATGTATTAGTAAATTTTGAAATTAACATTAACAAAGATTAATAAATGCTGTAGAAGTGCAGTTCATTCTTAGTTCATGTTAACTAATGTAGTTAACTAATGATAACTAATGAACCTTATTGTAAAGTGTTACCATATTCATTTCAATATTCAGTACAATAATGAATTTTTTATGAATATAAACTGAATTTATACTGCAGAAATCTCAACCATTGACCAGGGGATTAACGGCAGTTATGTTTGAATGTTCAAATACCAGCTCTTGTCCTGGTATATTGAAACCCTTGGATCTTTGGATTTGCTGAGGTCTGGCCTTTAAAACAGAGACATGAGTGACAGCACACCTCCGTGTAATCAGACACCGATCACTGCCGCCACACTTATGATGCTTCTATTCTTATCAGACCTATTTTTGCTAGACTCAACACACATAATGCTGAAGGTGTTCGCCAAGCTCTTGGGCAAGACACAGTGACCTGTGATGAATTTACTGGAAATTTAAACCTTTTCAACACTACATCTATTTTATTTTCCTGCCTTATTTAGTTGTCTCTATTGCACTACTTAATTTCACTTTAACATCTTATTAGAAGCTTTAATACATGCATTGATTTGGTGAGATCAATAACTAATCTGAATGATTCTGACTTAAAAAAATATTTTGTTTCATTTAATAGAGATTGTTTGTCTTAATGGCAAGATGCTGCTAGAATGATTGTCTGATATCAGGTTTATAAACGCAGGCGATGTGACGCAGATCATCTGTCTGAAAATAAAGCGTTAAATCAAAGGTCAACAGATTAATAACTGTATATTAGATGGAAAATCGCAGTGGCTATCTTTAGACAACTGCTTCTTTGCACAAGGAGAGGAGATTCCTTTCATCTTATTCTTCAGTATGACAGAACACAATGTTGTGATGCTTTTATTCTTTTATTGCTGATAGGTTTTGATTTTTCTTTTAATTTCTCTCTGTTTGCTGAATTTATTTTATCATCTACCCTTACAAGTCTTTCAGGTGAGAATGTTTTTTTCATGATGTATGGTTACCAGTATCTGGCCAGTAACTTTTTGTTACTCGAATTTGGCACTTGATGCGCTTTACTTTTGTCTGGTAGTAGGACTGATGGCATGTTACACGAAGCATCAGTGTTGGTGTGGACTCATTAAAGGCGTGTTCATCGTGATGGCAACAGCTGTCACAGCCTGCTGTTGGTAGATTTAAAACAGTGCCATACTGGTTCAGTATTGAATTATTGGTTTAACTGTACTCAAAGGATATTTATTGGAACTGGAAATCTTCTTGAATCCCCTGCTTTGTGCTTTTCAATCTCCTTTTCACAGAGTTGCTTGGATTGTTAATTTTTCTTAATGTGCTTATGTGGTCATCCAAGCGCATACCGTTTGCACACTGCACAAACATGAACGTTGTATTCACGTCTTGTTTTCCCACAGTGAATGGCTTTCAGGTTTGCATGTAAACATTTTTTTTTAAAGAAATTAATAATTTTATCCTGCAAGGATGCATTAAATGATCAAAAGTGACGAAGATATTTAGGGCCAGATTTACTAAATGGGGCAAATTAGCGTTAGAGCGCAATTCCACAAATGCACCGATGGGAGTGGCAAGTTTTGCGCGCGATCTACTGCTGACACGCAAATGAAAGAACACAGACGCAGTCAAATCATTTACATAATGACCAACGCAATCTACCAAGAGCTGCGCAAATTAGCATTGGGACCCAAATAAACAGCTGATGCTCTCATCAGGTGCGGGTCAACACAGGCGCAACTTGTTACATGTAATCTGACAAACACGTACAAATATATAGGCCTAATATTGTTTGCTAAGCCATGTTGGCCTATATATATATATATATAACATGGCTTGGCAAACGATATGTTTGGATAACGTCTTCCTCTGGCATTCCAAAGAAATTAATATGAGTGGAAAATATTTTCTCCCTTCTGCCATGCGCTCTCTGTGGCATGCAGCCATGTCACAATATGGGTTAAGACATGCTTTTTTTGGCCGTTAAATAATGGTGCAAATATTAGTAAATTGAGGAGCGCAAAGATTAGTAAATCACATTTAAATACTCTCCTCCCATAAATTTTGCGTCTGAAAGGGAAACTCCTACAAATACATATGCGATAACTTAAAACGCAAAAACAACTCAGTCCATGCCTTTTCAGCTCTAATTTTGCACTGTGTGTCTTTAGTAAATCCCTACAGTAGTTTTTTTACGCCAAAAGAGGGTTTGCGCTGGCGCAAGCTGTTAGTAAATCTGGCCCTTATACTGTTACAAAAGATTTCAGTTTCAAAAACTGCTGTTCTTTTCATCAAAGAATCATTAAAAAACTATCAACTGTTTGACTTACAGGAAGGCCTCATCTGACATGATAGCCGTGTGTTGATACTTTATGATATTTCTCATGAGAAATGACAGCAGCTGAGACATTCACAAAACTGCATTGGTGTGCTGTGAAATGAATGCATCATATAGTGCTATATGGCATGTACCCGCTATATATTGGTTGAGTCGAATGGTGGTTTATTCTGAGCAGCAGTGAATTGACCTGTCTGTGTTATCTGGCGTATGGCGCGCGGCACTGAGACGGGCTCAACTGCTGCCAGCATTTCATCCTACACATGCATGTCCACACCATTTCAAGGTTGCGCATAGAAACTGCATGTTTTATTTGTATAGATTATACAGACACTCACACGATGTCCTGTAGATTTTTGTGAAGCATTGTGTTTTGCGTATGCATGTATTAATCAACTATGAGCTGCTTGTACCATGTAGACATTTAGCAACAGTGGTATGCTTTTGCTTGATGTCTAATAAAACCAGTTCAATGGAGTCATTCTGAAAGTGACCAAAATTTTGTTTAGAGTGAATCTTTCTCAATGCATGAATAATCAAGTAGAAACAAAGATCTGAATTGCATGTGCGCTGTCCATTAACCTGTAGGTCACACTGAGCTATGCCACTTTAATGAGGGTATAAAATAAGCTGAGTTTAATGGTCAGCAGGCAAATAAACAGACCCCATAAAGATTTCATTCAATTTGAGTACATCAGCTGTAAAGTGCTTTAATTCAATATATCAGATGCTCTTAACTGCGTGATGAAAAGTGTCCACAGACAACAGTTCACCATGTTGTAACCAGTCACTACATTTTTGTCAGTGGTCAACTAATATATTGCCAAGGCTGTTATATTGGCTGATATTTCGCATTTTTTGGAAAACAATACATTATTCTGTTTAGCCAATAAGACAGCTCTGCAAACGACAATATGTCTAATAAATTATTAGAACTGTTAAACAAAACTATAGTGATTGCCTTTCTTTTATTATTAATAGAAATGCTAATGCTATACTACATTCTTATTTTCTGTTGGCATTCAGCTAATTGCATTTAAAATCCTCATGACATTGAAACCGACTTTACTTCAGTGTTGTGATGTATTTCCAAGTGAAATTAAATATTGAATAGAGGGCAGGGTTTTATTTTAGCGCACCTCCTCTCCATCCCTCGCTCATAGCAGACTGACGGTTAGAGGGGAGTGATTCATAAGGATTCAACCCAAGCCGTCAAACTGACGTCATCAGAGAAGAATCGCCATTCCAGAGTGCAGACTAATTTTCAGATTTTGATTAAAGATTACCATGAAGGAAAAAAAAAAAATCTGTGTATTAACTTGCACAGATTAATTGTTCACCACAAAACTAGTAATGTGCACTAACAAAGTAAATAGGGGTTGATTTTGATTTCATGATGAATTTTAAAGAAGTTTTTGAATGTCTAATAGACCATTTGGGAGCATCATTTGGTTACTGCAGTTTGAATTTGATGTAAACAATAGATCTACATAATATTCATATATGTGGTTCATAGGGGGTATGATGTATTAGCCCAACTGTGAGCATGAAACAATATTTAAACCTATTACATTTTACATAGATACCATTTAAATCTATAGCATTTTTATCTTTCAATTCTGACTTTATAACTCACAATTGCCAGTTTATATCACAATTCTAAAGAAAATAGTCTATAAACTCACAATTCTGAGGGAAAAAGACAAAACAAGAAGTTTAGATCTCGCAATTCTGATTTTTCTTTTCGGAATTGTGAGATATAAACTTGGAATTGCAAGGAAAATGTCTGAATTGTGAGGTAGAAACTCAAAATTACCTTTTTTATTCTTTAATTCTATGGTTTCCATAGACTGCTGCAGAACTGTCATTTTTTGCCACCAAGTAGGCTCCGCCCACAAAACACGCCATTACTGTTAGCAAACACCCAAATGGTCTAAATATTTAATTCTAAAAATTTAGCAAACTGAGTCCAGCTCTTAGATCCTCTGACGGTTCATCTGTACAAATTGTAATGCGGCTGTCCCTGGACACGCACAAGCTGCAAACTCTAAATCCTTCATTTCAAACTATGCTGCAATAGATCCATTTTGTCATTGTCATATTCATATCATGTTCACTGTGTACTGTCTATAAAATTATGGTTATCTGGTCTTTATTTGAGAAAATATGATGTTGGTGTTGGTTACAGTGTTTACTTCGTTTTTATTCATGTTTTTAATAATTTCTTGAAATAATTTGAATAATTTGTGAAAAATATTACAATAGGATTACACAATCAAGAAGATTTTTTTAATTCTAATTTAGTAAATATTATGTCCAATCAATCAATCAATCAATCAATCAATCAGCTTTTTATTGGCCAAGGATGCTTAGCATACAAGGAAAAACATCTTTTGCTGTGCTTTTTTGATAATACTGACATCATTACTCTCCCACTTTAGATCACTACAAATGGTAGTGCCAAGGAACTTATAAGATTCAGTGCTGCTCACTATATAACCATTGATTATGAGTGGAGACAAACAAGGAGGGCTCTTCTTAAAGTCAACAATCATGTCCACAGTCTTGCTGATGTTTAATTGCAGATTATTGCATCTGCCCCACAAGGAGAGCTGTTCCACCTGCTGACTGTAAGCCGACTCATCTCCATCTTGAATAAGGCCAAGGATTAGAATGGGGCCAATGAAAGAAAGAAATATAAATTTCATAGCATCATGTGTTATTTACGATATTTAAATGTAGTATTGTCATATCATATAGCCCTATATCAGCTTTATATCTGCCTTTGGCCACCCCTCTCCTGAAAAAATAGGTATCGGCCATCAAAAAAATCCATGTCTTTTGACCACCAATTTTCATGCATCAATTATCATAGCGGGTTATAAAAAGATGGATCAAGAGAGTGATCACTTGTTGTGCTGGTCGTGCCTATTTAGAACGCAGTGTAATTTTGTCTTTGCACTGACAGCAATTAAATCATTCTACTCTGACATTCATCTGCAGTGTCCAATTGCATCAGCTCCACTGTCTTCACCCACACTGCTGGCAGATGCTGTATAACCATTCAGGTCCACTCCTACATGTATTTATAGGTAAAATCATAACACTTAAAATCCTGCCTGTAGTCTCAAATTATGTGTAAAAGAATCAAGTTTTTTTTTTTTTTTAAAGTAGAATGTGCTGTGGCTGAACTGGCCTTAAACATATATATATATTTTTTTTTCTCTCTGTATGAGTTGATATTAAGAAGCACAAAATGTCATACCGTTATCATCTCAGGAAATAGCTGGCCAAGTTTGTTATGAATATGGCCACTGGTGAAATGACTGCTCATTAGAAAGTTCATATAACTCAACTTTGTTGCATTGCCAGAGGTCGTTGTTGCTCATGTCACCTCAAATCACCGACTTCCATCACTTTGTCGCTGTAGATCAGTATCGGTATGAACGCCTTTAATGAGATCACATGAATGCTGATGTTTTGAGTGACATGGTGTCAGTACTAACATTGTTAAAAATTTACACTTGCCAAGCACTCAGTGCAAAAAACAATTGGCTTTAATAAGTAAGTGAAAATATTGGGCTTATCAAAATCTTTTTTTTAATGTTTTTACTTATAAATATTTGAACTACCTTCCAAAAAAAGTGGTTATTAATTCGATGATTTGTCTCTGGCAGATCAGTCAGAGAAAGTAGACTTGCCAGTCTGAAGTCATGACACTGTAAAAACATTGTGCTCTAAGTTTCAGAACTCACTCTCCTCATTCCAAAATGAACAGTGTTGGAACAGTATTCTCAAAATATCTGAGTTACTTTTTCAAATAAGTAACACAAGTTACTATGTTTTTTCAGTTTATTGACTGACAGCTCTCCTGTCCCCATGTTGAAAGACTTGTTTGCTTGAACTGCGCCCTCTACTGTACAGGTGTGAATTGCATTTCGTTCAGCCTGAGGCTTATTCATTTCACTTTTGGTGTGAAAAGGCCTTTACATTTGCCAAAAATATATATTTTTGTTGTTGTTATTAAACAAACAAACAAACAACCCAGATGAGAAAAAGTAATGCAAAAGTAAAATAATGCATTACTTTCCATAAAAAGTAATTAAGTAATGCAATTAGTTACATTTCAGGGAGTAACGCAGTATTGTAATGCATTACTTTTAAAAGTAGGGCTGGGCAAAAAAAAAAGATTTTTCGATTAATCGTTTTTTAAAATGTGGTCGATTCGATATCGATTCTCAAAAGCCAAGAATTGATTTTTTTCCGTATTTATTTTCGCAAACACTAGTCTTCTCCACTAGATGTCATCCTCTTATTTACCTTGCGTGATGTTACAGCGGGCCGGGGACTGCTAAACATGACGGATGCGTGCGTGCCCTTCAGCGTGAAAGACGTTCTGAACAATTGAAGGAACTGTAAGTGTCCCAATCGGGCCAGCGCTACATGATCACAAAAGTTTATCATTTGCACGCGTTTTCAAGCCTTGCCAATTTAAGCATTCCATTAATTATTATTCAATCATTATTGTATCCGTGCAATAGTCTTAAAGTGACAGCAACCGAATATTCCTGCAGCTGTCTGTTTTAATGTTCATCGGACTACAAAAAAACTAAAAGAAAATCACTCCCTGCTCTTCACTGAATAACGTTTTTGTAACTTTAATAAGGATTAATCTTTATTTAATTTGTACAGTGAAGATTATTTGCAGTGTTATTTTATTTTACATTTGATTACTTTATTCAATTTATGTACCTGAAAACTACTATTAGACCTACCAGAAAAAAACGTAATTATTTCATGTGTATCTTTGTTCTATTGTATTTATTTATTTGTGCTATTGCTTTTTTATTAATGACAGTTTACTTGTCTTTAATATTCTTTGAAATTTATATTAGTAGTTTTAGCTGTGGTCTCAAATGGAATCGAGAATTGTTACATTTCACTGGTATCTAAAATATTGGTTGTCATAACCTTATTTATTACAATATAAGCATACATGGGTCAAAAACAACAACTATTTTATTCATTTATTATTTTTTTGTGGTGGGGCATGTGAAAATTAATTGAATAAAAAATTGAGAATCGAATCGAATTGAGACCTTGTGAATCGAAATCGAATCGATTTGGGACAACTGAATCGATACTCAGCCCTATTTAAAAATAACTTTCCCCAGCACTGAAAATGAACATTTATTATTTTAATTCTACAAAATTGTTTGCTTTGAAATCAGCCACATCATGATGTCAGGATGTGGTGTTCATTTGAATATCCCCACTCCCACAACATAATGTTCAGAATGACTTAATAGAGTGTGAGTGTTTGCTTTTAACTAATTGCAAGATCAAGATATTACAAATAAATAGTTACAAATATGCATTTGCTGTGAAACATTTCTGTTATGCTTTCAGTATTTTTCATAATTCAGTACAAAATGGTAGTAAAATCCAATGAAGTAGATTTATATGATAGCATGATTTATTAGTTTACTTCCCTTAAAGGGGTCATGAAATGGAGAATCCAAATGTTCTTGATATTTAAACATTTTGATTTTGATTTGCCAATATATTTATGATTACAAATTGTGATTTATCACAGATATGTGTTCATTTATTCACATTCCTAAAACATGCTTAAATACAATTATACATGTTTTGCCACTTTTTTAAAATTTAATGTAATTCTTTAATTCTATTCTATAATTCTGTTTATTGTTTAATACTTTGTTGATTATTTCAGTGTAACTATTAGATCTCATTCTGCAAGGCGTGGAGCGTTGTTGTTGTTGTTCTTATTATTATTTAGATGCACATCAAAGAAACTTTGAAGCAAACTGGTAAGATTAGTTTCTTCCATATTATTAGAGTGACATGAGTGCTTTTGGCTTTAAAGCAGTGGATGCTGTTGCTTGAGGAGACACAGGCGCTCTGCAGCTCACTGTAGGGAACAGATGGGCATGATGATGCATCAGCCCATTGGCTCACTCGTCACATTAAGGCATATTGTCTGGCAAGTGACCATGCCATCTTAAGCAACCTGATGACAAACCTGCTGAGAATAAAATTAATAAAACCTTCATCAAATGTGTTTGAAAGTGCTCTGTCTTTTGCACTGTATAATGAAGAAAAATCTGAAGATGAGTGGTTGTCATAAAAGTAGCTTTCATTAGGGGTGTAATGATACATTGTTATATCGAGATATCAGGATATAAAAATGCGACGATATGTATCGTTGATGTAAACTAAATGATTCACGATTTATCCAAGACACAGCTTGCTATATTTATAAGGTATAATTCATCCAAAAATGTAAATTCTGTCATCATGTACACACCCTCATGTCGTTTCAAACCTAAGATTTTCGTTTAACTTCCAAACACAAATGAAGATATTTTTTATGAAAACTGAGCGATTTCTGTCCCTCCATTTAAAGTCCATTCCTCTAAAACTTAAAAGGCATCGTAAAATGAATCAGTTGAGTGGTCTAATCCAAATCAAAGTCTTCTGAAGAGACACAATGTCTTTATATGAGGAACTGATTTACAACAACGCGCATATTATAGTGAACACAGACATTCAAATGCTTGCGTGACGCACGAAAACAATATAAGAGTGAATAAATGCAGAATTAAAATTTTTGGATGAACTAACCATTTACAGTTTAAGAATAGTCATTTTGACGCTCATGCGATTAGAACTGTGGTTGATTGCAATGATCATCTGAAGTATTCATCCATCCATCCATCCATCACCATATCCAAAATATCCCCAGGGAAAATTTTACAATTTCAAACAGGAACTCTCAAATTCAAGTTAATAAAAACATAAAAGGCTCTTATTGTATTAATTTATTTACTGAAATTTGGCTTGTATTCTTTATTACATCTTTATTGTGATCATTGTCTGTCTGTCAGTAACACAAAGTGGTCGGAGCTGTAGCACTGAGGGCAGTGTATTACAAAAAAACGCTATCTGTTCTGCACATTAAAGAGAAAACGATCACATAACATTTACAAATATATTATCCCCCCCATAACATACCTGTGCTGTAAGTTTCTATAAAAAGACTGATGCCAAGACATGTTTACCTACAGTGCATTTGTGTTGTAAGCATCACTCCAGAACTGACATCACTACTTTCTGTTCATGGTCAGTACAAGCTGTACGATCGTTGCATTTTTGAGTGATGCAACCCTTCTTTGCGTGACAGAGAAAACTGTTGACTGTCTGTGCTGTGTTTAAAGGCACCAGATCTACATAAAACGGGTAATTTCACAAAATCCATTTGTCCAGTATTATTTTCTGTTAATTGGTCACATAATACACACACTCTCACACTCTTGTTTTGTTTTTTAATAGCAAAGATCTGTAATGTGTAAAGTGTAGCATGAAGTTTGGCCACAGTCAGTCCTATCTGTCAGCTGAGGTGATTAAGGGGGTCTTGTAGATCTCTGATAGTGTCATAAAGGCTTTTTATCTTGTTTTTTGTTTTTGTTTAAGTATAATTGACTCCTTCAATGTCATGTGACAATCTGGCATACAGACAAGTGAATAATAAATGTACATGCTACTTGTTGGATTGAAAGCCATCATATTAAGTATAATAAATAATTATTCTGCAGGTTTAGGATGGCATAATTATCTCAGATCCTATATATACAGATCCACAGCCTATTGGTTTCTCTGAGGAACTGGTGTAATGCTTTCAGAAGATGAGCCAGCCACCATGTGCCACCTACTCTGGTGGGCATGAGTAGGTTTTGGCTGCCATGCTTACTTTGAATGCAGACTTCAAATTTCCTTGTTGAAAGGGAACTGATCACTGCGTTTACTCAAAGAGAAAGTGCTGTTTTTGACAGCATCCTTGTATGAAAGCTGCAGTCTGTGGACACGCAGAATACATGCATGATCCTCAGCCCGGGTACAACAATACTCAGTGTCAGTTACTTTTTCATTCTTTGTCCCTCGCTTGACTGCAGACACCATCCATGGCACGGATACTGTAGATTTTGTTATGTTGGCTTATGCTACTCATTATGCTGCCCAACAATTGCATACTTAAAGCAGTTCTTATGCCTCCACAGCACTGTTAACAGAGCCATTCGACATGAATGAGAAGAACTTTGAACCTGTCTGAGCCTTTCCTTTCATCAACCTTATCAAACAGAAAACATAAAGAGATTTGTATTTCTTCACAGAGAAACATTAAAATATTATTCTCTCTTTAGCTAGTGCTTCCAAAGTGTGATTTGTAACATTAAAATAAGCTAACCTTATATTACACTCTTAAAATAAAGGTTCTTTATTGGCATTTATGGTTCCATGAAGAACTATTTAACATTCATGGAATCTTTCCATTGCACAAATGGTTCTTTATAGTAGAGAATGGTTCTTCTGATTATTAAAAATCTGCTTTACTCTAAGAAAATAGTTCTTTTAAGAACTGTTCACTGAAAGGTTCCTTGGGGAAACTAAAATGTTTCTTCTATGGCATCGCTTTGAAAACCCCCTTTTTTGGGATTTTTATTTTTAGTAATGTAGCTAGCTATCGTACTCGGTTACTGACGTAACCTCGGTTCCCTGAGATACGGAACGAGTACTGCGTATGGGGTATACTGCGAAGCCTTTTTCAATAACGCAGTGCAACTGCACCGTCATTGGTTCACTCATAGACAAGTCGTTGAACCAATGACGGCGCGGCACGGCCGCGCAGCCTATAGGCGAAGAGCGCGCGAATCTTCCCGCCGAAATGGGCGGGGCAGGTGACTATATAAGCCGGCGATTCGCCATAGGACATCAGGTCATACGACTGAAGCGACGACNAGGGGCTTTTGCACCATAGGAACGTTTTCATATTTCCTATAACTATTGGCAGAAGTGCCCGCTTTTTGGCGTGAACTTGGAACAATTTTAGTTATAGGAACACCTTTTGGGGGGGACAAAATTAGCTTCAGAGTAGGGTTTAACCCAGGACAATAGGAAATACCAGTGACGTAAGTGTACGTTCATGGGCCGAACTCATTTGAAAAACCAACACCCGCCATTTATAAAAAGGTGTGTAAACGCACAGTTTACTTATACTTACTTCCCTAAACATACAGAAAGCTAATGTTAATGCCATTTACCTGTTGCTTTTGTCTGCGGCGTAGTGTTCTTTTTTTCAGCCTTGATATGTAAAAGTTGATATGCAGAAGATATCCAAGTTGTCATAGGAGATTTCTTCTCTTAGCCTTCCTTTTTGCTCTTTCAATCACATGACTTATATGTCTACATTCCATCTTTGTTATCACAAAACCCACAACACACAATAAAAACACAGTTCCGGTCTTGGAGTCCTCCATCCTCCAGTTGGTGATGTTCAATGTCGCGCTTAGATGACGTCGCTGTTGGCCGACTTACGTGACTTCAGAGTTCCTACTGCATATGGAACAAGAAAAACTGCCCTAGGGAAAAATTTAGCTCTCAGGGAACTGCTCTGATGTCTTGATGTTCCTATAACTACTAGGTGCGAAAGCCCCTACAAACAGATATCTGATAATAGGGTTCCTGACAATCTGCGTGGGCTCTGTGTCTGATACTATCCTCCAACCTCAATGAAAGCATGAGTTATTTACATACACATCCAGGTGAAGTCAGAAAATGTATTGTTCTCCCCTCTCTGAACTTCCATTTTTCATTAAATTCATTTTTTCATACTCTTTTAAATTTTCTAACCAGCATCCACAGTTTTTTAGTAGTTAGTGGTATAATTCCTGAAAAATCTTTCCAAATTATTCTCCATCTAAGTCCATATTAACTTTGAGGTAACAAAATTAAGATTAGTTTACACAAAAATGAAATCTTGTTGCAGATCTAACAACTAGCTATTAGATAAAGCAGGGGGTTTTAAACTAAATGCCAAACAAATAATAATGAACATTAACTGAAAAATATTTTCCTCTAAAAGAGAATCGTAAATGTGGTTTATGGCAATTCACCCTTCCTCTCGGAAAGTTCACCTCCATTTGGCTGGTGCAGGGTGCTTATTACATACCGTTCTTGATGCGACAGCAACCTTTGATTATGCCACATTTCTCATGTCAGATGTTATATACATATCTTAAAGGGAAAAATGAAATACTATTTAGCAACCAAAATTGTCCAGTCACAGCGTTGCCAATTTTTAAGCCCTACTTTCAAATAACTTCATGCTAACATAATGTTAAAATTTGTAAAAGGTACTTTTGATTTGTATTTGCAAAACTTTAGGTAATGACCCAAGAACTTTATTTTCTCCCTGAAAGATCGTACGGTTTAAAATGTGTACTTTTCGACCAAAAATAATACAGTGCATCTAATGCATAGATTGTTTCACAGCTATAAAATGAAGGTGGAACCGACAGTAGTGCAGAAACTGTTTTTTTTTTTATCACTGTCAATTAGGAATACACCAATATTAAAATTCTGGCTGATAATTATTACGTTATGCACAATAACCAATAAATGTCCAATTTTAGATTTCTATTAATTTTTAACACTCTAACTCAAAAATACAAACAGTAGTTCTAAATGCTGTGAATTTAGGCATCACAACATTACAATGTACTGAATGAAAGACAGATTGGTGTTGAAATATTAAGATCTACAAAAAATTGTTAAAGTGCTTAATGATGGCAAGGTTGCCTAAATGTAAATATTGGTGGATAAGACCATGCACAATTAAATATCCAATATAATCTAATATATGTACAATACTGATAAATGTAAATTAAAAAATCACTAATATCAGCTGATAATTGACATGGTGGCAGTATATAGTACATCTCTAAATCTCAGCACCTTATGAACCTCAACAAACTTTTCATGCAAATGGAGTTCTTCCTCCAAAGTGTTCATTGTCGCAACCTTGTAAACATGACTGTCAGCCAATAGGATTAGAGCTTGTAAGCTTTTAGAAGGCTCATGAGTGTGCTGCATTGAGCTTATCATTACAGTTTCACATCTGATTAAACCTGCCTGCTCATAATTTGTTTTACTTCAGCCAGTCATGGTGTGTTTACAGTCATTAGTATGCGTTTGAACGCTTTGAATTATTGATTTAGTTGAAATCATACTGAGGTGATGGATTTCTCACAGGAGATCTTTGAATTACTGCCTAGAGCCAGGCATGTTTGGAAGAATCTCCCTCATTATTCCAGAACTGTTATTATCATAAACCACCTCAAGACAGCCAGAGTTGTGCATGAAAGTCTTATTGCGTTCAAAAGTAGAATCTTATTTTGGCCGTTTCTCCAATAAACTCCCAATATTACCATGCATAGTGTATGCATGCCTCAGGGGCAGCGCTGCATTGTTGTTTGTTTCTTGATCACGTAAACGAGAGTTCATCTACAGCTAGTGCTGGTAATCTTCTGGTTAACATCCTCTGAGCACCAGACCAGAGATGTGAGTCGGCCAGGATCTCCTGTGTTCTCTGTGCAGACGCGAGCGAGTCTGATGGGCAGCTCACATCGGCTGTTTGAAATGTAAATTAATCGATCTCAACATTGGCTCACTTCAGAATGGGAGGAGCACCTCCTCTTCCCCCCTCTCTCTCTCTTTCTCTGTCTCTCTCTGACTCTACCAGTCACTGACGTGTTGCTTCCAGGGAAACTATCGCTCTGTATCCAAACACTCCAGCGAGCGATGCGGGAGAGAGCAGCTCCGTGCGTATCTTGAAGGCAGGGACATTTGTGTGCCGTTCTGCTTTGCTCGTCTATTCGTTTTCACTCTTCTCCTTTCCTGTGGCTCACCGCTGCCTCCTTACACGTCCCTCCTGTTGTGCAGACGTCCGGGGGCTCCGGATCAAGCTTGATCTCCTCTCTCGCACTGTGTGCATGTGAAGGGGCTTTAATCAGAGGAGATGATCGGGGTAAACAGCGTTCAGGGGACCGGGAAGGTCCGCATGCGGGCCAGCGGCTCCGTCAAGTACGGCAGGGAGGAGTCGGTCAGGCGTCAGCCCCAGCACCGCTCCAAGTCCCTCAAAGTGTCCAATTCTGCTGAATTCAACACTGGACTGCCCAAAAAGGAAAAGGTAATGAGCCTGACATTTGGTGTGGTGTTTGTGTGCCTGGAATGGAGATGATTTCTTTGGCATTGTGATGCTGTATTAACAGAATCTCTGTTGTTATTGGACTCTGGGATTTTTGAATATAATCGATGGCATGCTGCTGTTTACTTGCACGCACACAAAAGCTCTTCAGATAATGCTGTTATTAAGTGCAGCTCTGGTGTTGTAGTTCAGTGTGATGTGATTGTGCCTGCAGCACTGGGCTCAACAAAATGCTGCATTTACCACTGGATGAGACATGTTCGTGTCCTTACACTGGATTTATGTCTGTACCAGAAGCCAACAGGCAGCAGTTATAGATGGCTTGATGACAGCTTTTTCGCCTTTTGCAGCAGTTATTGAATGACATGCATGCTGTTGTTAACATCTGTTATTGTGATGGCATTAACGAGTCACCTTGACCTGGGTTAATGGCGTCTCTCTGCTTTATTGGCCACTGTGTTTGATTTATGATTCACAGATATCATTCATGACAGCGTAACCCTCTCCGATGTAACTTGCTCCCTCTTTCACACCTGTGTGTTTTCTGTTGTGCCATTAACACTGCCGGTCTAATGTGTCTGCTGTCCTGCGGGCGGCATCCCGCTGCCACTGACACACATTTCATGCAAAAGGAACACGGCTTTGTGTTTGTACACATATGAACATTGACACTTGTCATTTTGGGTAAACTAACAAGGTAAAATGACTACAACTAATGACTAAACAGCAGTGGATCCTCGTGCAATTGTTTGTGCATTGGTTGTGATTCCTTTAAAGAAAACTGATGATTTAGCTGGATTTAGAGGCTAAAGTGATATGAGATTGAGCACATTGGAGTTTATGGGTATATTTGACCATTTTTAACCTTTTGTACTGTAGATTTGATCAGATTTGTTTGGATGTATGTACGTAAGTATGTGCGTGTGTATACACACACATTTTTTTTAACATTATTATAACATTATTAATTAGGTTTAAAATAGTTTTTATAAATGTATTTAATTCTATTTAGAATAGATTTTATGTATTGCCATTTTTTTTGCTTTTATACATCTAGTACAGTATAGAATTGGCAGGAAGCAATGTTGGAGTTAGCGAGAGGGCGATGAGATCGGAAACCACCATGAGCCGACAATCAGCCGAAGCACAACTACTATATTTATGTTATATGTTGGAGCGATGCCCACAAGGGTATTGACTCTGACGTCACTAGTGCCAAACAAAAAGACAAAATAATGTTTTCAAAAAGGTTTCCATCAATGCATTTAATCATTCAAACAGATGGTCCCTCCCCAAACTCACGCCATTGGTTTGGTCAGTACTCGACATGTTGTGCATCTCAAACAAACATTGTCAGTGTTTTGGAAGCGCCACATTGTTTACGCTTTTCTGGAAATCAGTCTACTTAATTTAGCTATTTTAAATATAAAATATAGCTGGCACTATTTTCTCATTTTGCAGATTTTCTTGTCTGAAGTGCCTTACAGTACAGTATGAACTAACCTTTGAAATGTAAAACCTTCCAGTTACCAGACTATATTATTAACCACTAGGCCACATCACCTCCTGTTGACATATTGCAACATAGGTAAAGCTGGGTTCGCAGTGTACGATTTTGGCCACGATTTGGCCAACTGAGACATATTTTGTGAATCCTGAAAAATTCCTTGGATCTTTGGCCAAAATCTGGTCCTAGGCCAAAATCATTTTGACATGTTCACCGACAGCCGATTAATGAATTTTGCGATCAAATTTTACCTCAGACGAAATTCTGGCAGTGTCAGAAGTTTTGCAGTGTGACTTCTTCTATGACAACCATCAAATCAAAAACCTATATGAGCACTGAACCTAATGACGCAATTAGTGAGACAACAACAAACCACCATTTGCTCCACACACATCGTCTTTCTTTTTTTCCCAGTTTTCTTTTCAAGAGAAGCCATGTTCAAAATTAATGCTAGAGATTGTTTTTGTTTGCTAGCCACCATTTCAGTCCTGCATGTAAATGCAGCTCACAGTCACTGAACGTGTCTCGGATTGATGTAAAATTCTGGACTAGTCTTCTTGCTTGTGTCCGTTTTTAACACATCTTGACTGCTGTCCAGACTGACATGAATGACAACTGAGATCCTACAGTGTGACATGGTTTACAGCAGGGATCATGTTCATACAGTCTGACAAGCAACAGTCATAAAGGACTATTATAAATCATACAGTGTGAACCCGGCTTAAGATCTGATTCCTCTGAGTCTTCATAATATCACAAATTACTAAGTTGTCAATACCAATACCAGTGAAAATTCCTGATTTTTGGTCCTAATTTAAATACCTCAGCAAAAATGAATATACTATCGATGACACTCCATTTAAAAAGTGAAAGTTAAATAATTAAGTTAATTAAATTAAAACAATGGCTGGAATGTAGTTTTAAGTATTTGTCAGTGAAGTAAACACTGCTTCAGATTTTTCATGTAATTTTTCAAGTAAACAGTCATAAAGAACAAAGAAAATTATAAACAGTTAGTGTTCTCTGTGTCTTGCAAGTATTATTGTTTTATTAATGTTAATAGATATTTCTAATGCAAAGATTGAATATTGTGACACATTGCATCTTCTAAGA
The DNA here is from genome assembly GCA_003731715.1 of Anabarilius grahami. Classification (NCBI taxonomy): domain Eukaryota; kingdom Metazoa; phylum Chordata; class Actinopteri; order Cypriniformes; family Xenocyprididae; genus Anabarilius; species Anabarilius grahami. The sequence goes on from RJVU01029436.1 coordinate 8,976,267, forward strand.
CATTTAACTGGTTTGGTATTGAAACCTCGCCACGACAGGCATTTTGAGCAAGAAGTGTATTTGATCGCTCAGATGCACACCAAGTGTTCACCGATCACGTGTGCACTTAGATATATATGCGTTCAAAAGAAGCCTTGTGTCAGTCAGAAAGCACAGACTGGTATCGTGACTACTTTTTAAAAATTTTTGCACCAGTACTTCCCAGTACTACACGGGAGTGTGTTGCAGACCACAAACATACGGGCCATGATCCATCATGTGTCGTCTAGCAGCTTCATGTAACATCAGCTGACGTGTGTTTAGTGTTATGAGACGGTGACTGTTATGAGATATCAACCGCTTGAGTGTCTACTGAGGGTCACATCAGTGTTACAGTGAGGTTACTTCATGTGAAACGTGTATCAGATGACAGCTGAAAGAGTACGTCGGTCTATTTTATCTGGCATGCACATGATTGTAGTGAAGCCCTTTTTGTCATTTGACACCTGCATGGATGTATGGCGTGGTTCTGAACGTTTGCACGTGATCTGAAAAGCAACTCTAAGTCCTAATATTCATGATAACAAATGAGAGATCTGCATTTTGAGGTTTAGTTTGACCTTTTCGCTCATACTTCACGCAGAACGTTCCTTGCAGGAATCTGGGTTTGCATTTGCATAAATACTGCAAATGAATTGTGTGACATTTTCACAATGAATTTCACTGATGGCATTGCATGAGAAAGATCCATTAGTGTCCAGAGGAGAGAGTGTTTCATTATGACTGCTTCTACAGTGGTTGACTTCATAATAACTCTTTTAGATGTTATATTAAATAAAAGACCACAAGCATCATTCTGTTACGTTTTACACAGCCATGATGTAAGTTAGACAGATCACACATACCATGGGACAGATCTCACATTTTAAGAACTGTTATTAAAGGAGGCAAAATAAATACCTTGTACTTCAGGTGAATATGAATTCTATTAAAATTGAATGCATACCATACTAAGCCTGTTTCTTTTTTCTGTTTTTTCCATGCAGTCGTTGTATAACTCCATCAAGAATGAGAAGCTGGAATGGGCCGTGTAAGTACTTCACCACCATCATTCCTGTCTTTTAAAGCAGAAATAAAAGAATAAACAGGAAATTTTAGAGAAAAAGCTATGAATTGTGCTTTATAGGATCAGGAAATGTGCATGCTGGATTCAAGCTGGCATTCCCATGAGCACATGCAATATTTACTGCCCCACAGATCCTGCATCCCCACCTTTCTAAAGCCTCGAGTCCTTACAAGGGGTGAAAAAAAATGAGTAGTTTTATTTTTATCTTCGTCATCCCTGGCTCTGGTGCCCACAATACACCAATACACATCAAATACATGGTCCAATTAAGGTCCAAAAAGTGTGTGATAGTGTGCTTTTGAGTCAAATGATTAGATTGGTGGCATCTGAGACATGAGCTGTAATTATGATCTTGAAAACACGACATTAGACTGACAGTGTGTCTCACTGATAACAGTCATAGAGCGAGACACCGTCCCATTGTTCCAAATTACAGCCAGCCCTCGCCAACTCTCTGCTTCAACCGCAAACCAGATCTCACTCTGCCTGAGCCCAACAAAACGATTTGAAGCTTTAAATCTCTTTCTGTAGTATATAGTCAAGTAGTTCTTTTCTGGTTAAATAGCAATTGCTGTAATGTTTGAATATATTCTGTTTATTAAAGCAATAAGCCCCAAGAAACCATTGTTTACAGTGATTAAGGGGCGTTGCTGTTGTTACCACTTTTTTTTAACAATAATTTTTTTTACAATTTGTGGTTGAGAAATAAAAGGTGCAAAGCAATAACCATTAAAACACACTGTTTTGAACATATCAGCACAAGATGAGAACACAAAACATGTAAATATAAATATGTAAACAGAAATATATATAATTTTATAATTATAATAATTAAAGAAAATNTTTTCTGCTGTAATCGACATTATGCTAATCATGCTGAGATTTAGTATTGAACCTGGAATATTTCTTTAAATGGACTCTTCCGCCAAGCAGTGTTTAGCGGAATGATTGCCAAGCAACACACCGATACATTGTTGCAGTAATACTGATGTGATGAGGTCACAGGTGTGTGTTTATAGAGTATTTTACAACTTCAAATGTGGCTCAGCCAATAATCAAGGACCGCTTTATAAATTGACATTAGTGACTATGAGTAGAAAGACATTATTAGCAGATTTTACTTGTAAAAGTTCACTGTCCAGCCAGATCACATCAAATATTTAGCAAAGAAGAAATTTGTTTAAAAATGGGTTTCATAAATGTAGAAAAAGTGAATTTTTCATCAAGAGACACTATTCTTAAAAATGAAAACTCAAAAATCTGTGGAACACAAAACATATATATATATATAAACTCAAA
>RJVU01029436.1:8978760-9020216 GCA_003731715.1 Anabarilius grahami
GTCTGACACACTTGAAGCAAGGCAAGCACTGCTAAAAGGTTTGTTTGAGTTGCACCCTCTACTGTACAGCTGTGAATTTGCATTTCCTTCAGCCTGAGGCTCATTCATTTCACTTTTGGTGTGAAAGAAAGGGCCTTTACATTTACCAAAAATAGAGCTTATGTTTTTTTTGTTATTAAAAACAAACAAGCAAGCCCAGTCCAGGTGAGAAAAAGTAACACAAAAGTAACCTAATGCATTACTTTACATATAAAGTAACTAACACAATTAGTTACTTTTTTAAGAGAGTAACGCAATATTATAACACATTACTTTTAAAAGTAACTTTCCCCAACATTGCCGGCAGACACCAGAAAATAACGTAACTGACTGTTATTACATAACCTCCCAACCAAGGGCACTGTGTTGGAAAGTTAGGATGATTTTCAGGGATGGAACAAACAGGTCCCAAAAAGGGGCGCATATCGCCCTCCACACCCAATCCAATGGAGATGTCTCTATATCTCACCCCAATCTCAGCCATTCAACTGGACCTATAAAGGGGTGCAAAGGAGCCAAGAGCAATATACAGTCACAAGGCCCATAATTCCTAGCGACTCCCCTGCTGCTATCAAACAAACATGGTATGCTGTCTTTGTTTACGAATCTTATGAGTTTTGAGAATATATTTTAACATCCAAAGTAATTTCATTACGTTTTTAGAAATTGTCCTGGGGTAAAAGGGACACACATGCATCTTTCATTTCTTTGGTGTTGAAGGTTCCAATTATGCAGTCTTTATATGTGAACAGTGGCGGTTCTAACTCGTATGGCGCCCTGGGTGAAAACTCAACAACCCACAGCTATGGAGACCCACACAGAAATGAAGAAGTGACACCTTAACACATCCACGAGGGAGAACAAACGAAAACACATGCACACATATAACATGCATAACACCATGTTCAGGTTTGACTGTAATGTTAAATTGTTATAATAATGATTTTATAATGTCTAAACATAAATCTAAATGAAAAACTTGGTAATGGTTTATGAGCCATTGAGTAATCCTCCGCAGCCATCTAGTGGCTGTAGTTGAAAATTCATGTTATTTAAATTATAAGTGTTTCTTTTCCAGTGGATGGCAACAATCTTCCACTAAACCAAGGCACATTTTTCATGTTATCACCATGAATGAAATTGAGTAATGTAGATTTTTTAAAAGTGAATTTTACTAAAAAGTTGCTATTTTATATAAAAGTTTATATTTAAAGTATAAAAAATTGAGGCAAATAAAAAATACCATAAATCCCCTAAAACTACACAACTGTACAGTAAAAAAATTTTTAATTTGTTTTTTTTTCATATTTTTTTTCAAATTCATATTGTTGCCCTATGTGTAATAGCATAACAAGCAACATAGCATAACATATTTGATATATTATCCTATTTTATTCTATTCATAATATTATACTCATACCGAGATGAGTGATATAGCTGCATACATATCTTTATTTTTATTTATTTATTTATGATTGTTTCCTATTCTTTTTCTTAATTTGGGCTCCTAATGGCTAAGACTTTTTTTTTATTCACCACTGCATGTGAAATAGTCATCCCCCTCCAACAGTGGTGCAACCAAATTTGGTTTTTCTGATAGCTTTGTTTTACAAGCATAATGTATTTGGTCTGGCCCTGTCCAGTGTAAATCAGAGTGAAAGAGCCTGTGGAAACACATGTAATCTGTGAACTTTTTGCCACTGGTCAGTAGCTGTATATAAGTGACTAATTTAAAAATGTTTGCTGCTGCAGCTGTATTTTGTATTGTCTTGTAAAATCATAGACTAATGAAAATTAAATAACTATCGTCAGATGTATCAAATGCATCGTCAGTTCCAATTGATATTTTAATTGATTTTCATCATTTCTCATCTGGTGGTGGTTTTATATATAAATTTTCTTTGTGTTTATTTCATTAGATGTTAAATGTGGAAGTGTGCAGCCGATTCACATAAAGTGCAGTCGTTTTCTTAAAGTCATATACATAACAGAAACTAGCTCTGTTCATTTCTCATCTTGCAGAAATAATCTGCCTCCATCATAATATATCTGGATTTTTACAGTGTTTCCTAGAGTACGTGGAGAGTGCTATATACAGAGAGGGTGAATGAAATGGCCTGTTTTAATGTAAAGTTGAAATGAGGGTGAAATGAATTGTTTTCTGATTTGAAGTATGTTGATTGTTTATTTTGTGGGTAGGTAAATGACATCTGTTGGTTAATGGTGTGATTCAGCTTGTGTAAGTGGATGGGAACTTCTAAAATGGTCATTTATATACTGAGACAAGGGGCACTGCTGTGAGCCTGTCTACGGGTTGTGACTACATTGACTCATTGCCTAAATCAGTATTTATTAATGTTTCTTTTTGTCAGCTTTTCTTTTGAAGAATATTTTGTGTGATCCTTCTTTACGTAAAGGGAATCTTTGAGCATTTCTAATGCCTCCTGACACTCGACAAATGTCACAAAGGAAATAGTGGTCATGAGCTTCAAACATATTTTTGCAAGCCGAGGTAAATGGCTGCTATTGGGATTGTTGGTTTCCTAGCAACATGACTGACAGAAGCTCCAACCTTCAGGACAGAGTCCGGCAGAGTGTTTGCATTTAATCAAGAACCTAGCAGTGCAACTGTAGTCTTTGTCCCTTCAAGCATCTTCTCAGCCATTAATATGACATGCAGTAGCGAAGTGTATAAACATGTGACCCACTTCAAATGATTCGTTAAAGTTGTGATCTCTGATGGTCATGCTGCTGTCACATGATTAAAGCTGTCTGTCTTTAATCTCCTCCACCTGCTCTGCGAAACAAAGAGAAGGACACCAGATTTACAGCTATTTTTTTCTACTTTTAGATGCACTTGTCTCTTGTTCAAATTTAGTGGATAATTCACCCAAAAACGAATGTTAAAAAACTTCTGTGGAACACAAATAAGTTTTGAAGAACTGGTTGCAGTAAATGAATGGGGACGGAAGCTTTCAAGCCTTGAAAATGATGCAAAACACCATAAACATAAAATTAGTCTATACACCGTGTGTGTGCTATATTCTTGGTCTTCAGAAGTGTCTTATGATATCTGTGTGAGGAACAGATATAAACTAAAGTCATTACATGCACTACCGCTTTTCTCACAGCACCTGGAATAATTAAACATCATTTTGATGGCGGATTATATGGTATGACAAATTAATGTTAGAGATTAGACTGTACAGAAATTGAAATCTACAGGAAATCTGCTAATACACACTAAATACATGTAGTTATGCAATGCAGTTGTTGTTAACATTAACAATTTGAGAACAAAGTATAACAATAATAATAATTTGCGTAGTTTGATGTGATGCACAACCCACGAAAAGATAATTCCGCAAACAACTGCAATTGCAGGTTTCAAACAGAGATGGCGACAAAGAGGCAAAACTTACGGACTGCAGCTTTAATGTAGAGACCTGCCCGCTCCTGCAGGATTCTGTCCCGCTCCCACAAATTTTTTTTATTTTTTAAGATTTTTACACACTATTTTTAAGAAATCCTCAAATATTATTAGAAAAATAATCTGCATGTGCATTTGAAATGTTTTAACTAATCATGTACTTAATGTCATTTCAGTTCTACTTTAGGAGTATGAATTATCATATGCAGTAAAAGATAACAATATATTTAAGCACTGTAAAACGTTTTGCCGCAATCTCAACTGACTGGCTTCTCTCCTGTATAATTTCATACAAGTCTCTTCAAACCTTACTGTACGTGATTTATGAGCTTCTACAACTTTTGACCTCCTTAACTGAACTCCTTTCCACAAATTGTTTATAGAAATAAAAAGAGTATAAATAAAAATGGTAAAACTTTACAATAAGGTCTCATTTATAAACATTAATGTATTAGCCAACATCAACAATGAGCAATATCTTTGCTACAGTGCAACCATAATCAAAGCACTCTCAATATTCAAAGTGCAAATAGAGACCAAATTTTCCTTTAAGCATGATACAGAGCTAAGAGATGCTTACAACTACACAGCCCAACCTAAGATAGCTTTCATATTGGAAGATATTTGCATGCATCAGGGAGCCGGTTTCAAAATGTGGGGTACTGAAATCGCGTTTGAATACGCGCTCGCGTTTACTTTCACTTTCGCGATCGCGCGTACTCTGTGAATTGGGAACGCCGGCGTCCGTTATCCAACTGAATTAAATTGTTTTTTATTTCTATAAAAAGCAAAACGACAGTGGAGGCACAATGTAAACATAGCAGTGGCATATTCTTTCCTAATTTCACCCTCACACTATCACAAGACTGCTTTTCGCCTCGAAAAGAAATCTCGTCACAATTTAGTCTCACGAGATCTCGTGACACGAGATCTCGTCACACCCCTACCGTACATCCATGAAATATTAAGTTATGTGTCACCACAACATCCCAGCATAAATGCTTCCAATAAAATATTTGTTATTAAAGCATCAACATTCACAAACCACAGTTAGTTTTAACCGAAAAGCAAGCTGCTGCGTGTATGGTTTGGTATGGCAGAATGCGTGCAAAGAGCGCTCCCTTTATAACGACTAAAGCTGACATTTCAGTTCATCGCAATCTCACAAAGCTCTGTTATAACACAATGAATATATGAACAATGAATATTTCATAATGTTTACACTTTGTGTGTTATAATAGGATTTGTGAGCATGCAAATGTCTGGATTCTAACATAAACACCTGATTGTGTTGCATCTCCATTGCTTCTCAGAAATCAACAGATATGTCTGTGATTGGCTTCATTGCTCAACACTGCAAACACAAGTTATAAATAGAATCTTGCATATGCTTGCGACTGTAAATCGTTTTTATTTTATATTAGTTCTTGTTGCTTTTTTGCAATATATGAATAACAATTTATTAGTTTTTAGATTTTTTATGTTAAGATATTTGTATTTTGCGGGAGTCCCGCAAATCATTTGATTCTCCCGCAACCCGCCCATCAAATCTTGTCCCGCGCCGCACTCTGTTGCGTTGGGTCCCACGGATCTCGGGGGAGTCCCGCGGGAGTGCAGGTCTCTACTTTAATGAATAAAAAGTTCAAATGAACAGCATTTATTTGAAATAGAAACCTTTAAAAATATAAATATAATATATCTAAAAATACTTATCTTACTAACCCCAAACTTTTGAATGGCAGTGTATACATTCATCATGCATCAAAGGTTAATCACAAAAACAAATTTAAAGTGTTAAAGTTAGAGGTAACTATATAAATGGCTTTATAAATGCACACAGAGGAATTATCTTAGAATTAATATATTTGCACAATCGATCTGTTTTGTTTTGGGACTTAATTTACTATTTTACAAATCAGGTAATGGCAGAAACATGGCCAAAAATGTGCACACATATGTGGGAGATGCCGAATGGATAAAAATAACTCAAAAAATAAAAGAGGACTTGAATAAGCCCATTAATGGCATGTTTGAGTCATGCTCTTTACGAACTATGTTTTATCTTCTCTTTCCATATTGTGAATAATAAATGTGTATCATTTTAATTTGCTTGTTACACAATGGAGCCTAACTTGTTGTAATAATTAATTGATGTAGCCTACTTTTACACTCAGAATTATTCCTTGGCATCCTCACGTACTAAACTGCATTTTTTAAAATTGTTTGTGTGCTGGAGGAACGCTATTACGTCATATGCAGACTGATGTTAACATTTAAGCTTGCTGGTGAGAGAAAATGGCACTATCAAAGAGTCTAAAGAGGAAAGTTGACAGCAAAAATAGGGCAGCAAAGAAGAACGAAAAGACAACTCTGCGTTCTTACATAGTTTTGTGTATGCAAAACTGGTGTGTCTTATCTGCAACGAAGTTGTCGCTGTTTTCGAAGAATATAACACTGTGTCTACACCAGACGCGAGCGGCACGATGCAACACGTCAAAAGATAATAGAACCCATTATAATCAGTGATATTGACTATACACTGGATGCGTGATTATATTAGACGGCACCACGAGACGAAGATCTATTTCAGAACCTGCCGCTATCAAAATAACATGGCTGCGGGCGCGGGCCAGATATTATTGCTGGCGGGCCAGTTTTAACGTAATTATAACGTAATATAATTTTTTTTATATGCTAAATTCACTTTATTGTGTTGTTAATTGCAGCAGGCATATAGCTGACTTTTGTGAATAAGGTGAATAAACAGATAGCACTTGAATTACATTTGCAAGAATGAGAATCACTTAAATAATCATGGTGCAGCACTATATCTGGTTAAATTGTGATAAGATTGATAAGATAAGATTTTTGTTTTTGCTGAAATACCATGCACACCAGTTTCATTCCACAGTGTTTTTCTATTATTGGGGGTATAATATACATTTGGTCACTTTATGCATTTCTCATAAAAAGACCAGAAAAACCTGCCAAGACACCTTCAAGATGGACAGAAGGATGGATAGATTTCTAGGAGCCCTGCCATCCATACATAAATGAGCTGTCGTAGATGACACACAAGGATGGAGTCACTGTGAAACACTAATTGCCATATGGGCTGAAGATAGCAGCATCATAGAAGTAAACTCTGTAATAGTTTCATATAGTGTGCGAATAGTACTTTGGATTTATATCCATTTTGTGGAAACATTTATGTGTCTTAGTATAAATTGGACTGTGCATACCAAATCAGACACATGAATCGTCTTTTATTTTTTTGCTGTCATTTAAATGCATGCAAAAGAGACATTTAGATGCAGTCAAAGGATTTTTCCTCCAGACAGATGGCCATATAATAGCAGATGTTCAGTATGCGTCAGTGGTCAGTGTGTTTATGTGGGGATTCCTGCAGTGATGTTGAATGACGGCATACTCTCCCACAAATCAGCCCATCAGTCTCTTGCATACACACAAGTCGTATTTGCACACCAACATTGTACATACATAACCTGTTCAAATTCTCACTACAGATACTTTATACATGGTCAGGGCTATGGAAGAGTTGTCACGCATGAAAGTGTGTGATGGGAAAAGACTTGATGGGATGTTTGTACTGTGTTCTAGTGATGGAGATGAGCTGAAGAAGTCTCTGTCTGAGCTGGCTGATAAGAACCATCACTCTAAGAGCATCAGTCGCATCAGCAGCGGCAGTAACCCGTTCCTGGACATCGCCCATGACCCTAACGCTGCCGTCTACAAAACTGGCTTCCTGACCCGCAAAATCCACGCTGACATGGACGGGAAGAAAAGTAAGAATTAAATCAGAGTTCTGAGGTTTTGGCTTGTTTCGGAATGGTTTCAGCCTGAGGCTATCATTTGAAACATCTTCAATACATGATCCATGCAGCATGATTTTGATACAGTAAAATACTCTGAAACTAGAATTAGAGTTAAGACCTAAAACTAAAATACCACGAATTTTTTAACTAAACATTTATTTTTGCTAAAAAGCAGGGCAGGTCGTTCAAATGCCTTTTCTGATTTTTATGAAGTATTTTGATGTATTAATTCTGTGTGTAATTAAAAGCCTTTTTCATAAGCAGGTTATATTTATGACTCTTCACAAGTAAAGCTTCTGGGTATGCAGGGAATGATGGGAAAGAGCATTAAATAAATGCTGTGTAATGTGAACGAGGATAAAGCAGGTGTGATTCAGTGCTTTGGCAAGCACACATGGTGAAATGGGATTTTGGCTGTAGTCTCTCATATATTATGTCCACTTATTTTTCCTTCCTAATGAGATTCTAGAGTCACTTGCAAACCTGCTGAGCTGTTTGTGTCTGTTTGAAAAGATGTACCGATTTCAGCTCGTCCAGCAAGTGTGTGGGAAAAACAAACCTCAAATACTGACAGTTGAAATAATCAAAACTGATATTATAGGAAAATTTAAGATGTTGCTTTCAAAAACTGTAAATATTAGTTTTTTTGTATTATATACACTACCGTTCAAAATTTTGGAATCCTTACAATTTTTTTGCTTTAATTCTGCAAGAACACATTAAATTAAAAGTGACAGTAAAGACATTTATAACATTTATTATATAAAAGCTGTTCTTTTGAACTTTCAATTCATCAAAAAATACTGAAAACTTTTCAATTATAATAATTATAATAATCGGAATTGTGTCTTGAGCACCAAATCAGCATATTAGAATGATTTCTGAAGGATCATGTGACACTGAAGACTGGAGTAATAATGCTGAAAATTCAGCTTTGATCACAGGAATACATTACATTTTACAATATATGAATATAGAAAACAGTTATTTTAAAGTGTAAAAAATATTTTTTATCAAATAGGTCCAGATTTAGTGAGCAGAAGAGAAAACATCTTACTGACCCCAAACTTTTGAACGGTAGTCTGTGTTTGAACATGTTTAACAGGGTAAACTGAGGTGGTTAACTTCTACCCTCCACTGCTTTGTGATTTACTGCCCAGCTCTGGCAGAAGACCTGCCTATATGAGTTTAGTGGGCATGCCACGCTGAGTCTCCAATACCAGCCATGCCAGTGTGGTCTAACGAGCATGTCTATAGACACATTACAACGAAGATAAAAACAGCAGGGCTTTAGTGATCTGATGCCTCACATGCTGAGAGCATTCAGGCCAGGGTCCCAGAGGTGCCATCAGTAAGGCATGGCGCACTTCTGAGAACTTGGTCTGTGTGTGGTGTAAAGGATTTGGATGCTTCCCAAAGCTCCTATAGCACTACCGTAAATAAAGCTGTTCTACAGAGACACTATCAAGGGAATCATTTGACAGTGGAAATTTAAGTAATGCCCTTCAGAGGTGGAACAAAGTGCTGAAAACACAACAGTAGGGAGAATAAAGGAGCATTTCATAAAAAAGAAAAATGTAGTCACCCTAATGTCATTCCAAACCCATATGAATTTCGTACTTCAGTGGAACACAAAGTGAATGGGAGTGAATGAGAACAGATGCTCTTGTGCTCCAAAAACACTACAAAAGTAATCAATGTTTGATTGTGATTGTGATTAGTATGCATACTACAGATATTATCAATGAATACATTTGAGTTTGTTCATATGAGTGAATAATGCATATGACTTCAGAAGACTTGAAATATCGTTCATGACTCATATATGGACTACAGTTAGGATACTTTTATGATATTATTTTTATATGTTATTTTTGGAGCCATGATCACTATGAACTGTCATTTAATGGAAAAGATTAGCATATCCAGTACAGTGAATATAAAAAAGTTCACACACCCCTTTTAAAACAGCCAATTTTTGTGATGAAAATCATCTGATCAGTAAATCTGATCATATCCTAACTTTTGCATGTTTAATGTAAAATTACAACCTATGCAATGCCCCTGAAAACCAAAGTGACACATTTCAGAGATAATTTTTTTTTTTTTATATAACTATCTGCATAAGTGTTCACACCCCTGAACTAATACTTAGTTGAAGCACCCTTTGATTTTATTACCGCACTAGGTCTGTTTGGATAGGAGCCAAATATCAGTTTGGCACATCTTGACTTGGGAATATTTTCACACTGTTCTTTGCAAAAACGTTCCAGATCTGTTATATTGCGAGGGCATGTCCCGTGCACGGCCCTCTTCAGGTCCCCCACAGGTTTTCAGGTCTGGGCTCTGACTGGGCCATTCCAAAACATTTATCTTTCTTTGCTGAAGCCATTCTGTTGTTGATTTAGATGAGTGTTTTGGATCATAGTCATGTTGAAAAATGAAAGTTTCTCTTCATTTTCAGCTTTCTATCATATGCCAGAAGGTTCTGTGCCAAAAACTGACTGGTACTTGGAGCTATCCATGATTTCCTCCACCTTCACTTAAAGCCCTGGCTCCAGAAAAGCAGCACCAAAGTGTCATGCTGCACCATCATGCTTCACCATGGGTGTGGTGTTCTTTTGCTGATGTACCGTTGTTTTTGCAGCAAACGTACTTTTTACTATTTTATCCTAAATGTTCAATCTTGGTCTACTCAGACCACATGGTTTTTGGGAGAATGGATAAATGTTTTTGGAAAGTTTAGTCAGGCTTGGATGTTTTTTGTTTTTTTTTGTTTTGTCAGAAAATGCTTGCATCTTGCCACTCTGCCCAATAGCTCAGACAGATGGTGAATACGGGAGATAGTCGTTACATGTAGAGAGCAACCAGTACTTGCCAGAAAGAGCTGCAACTCTTTTAATGTTGCTGTAAGCCTCTTGTAAGCCTCTTGACAGCCTGCCCAACCAGTTTTCTCTTAGTCTTCTTGTCAGTTTTGGCCCTGTTCTTGATGATGTGACTGTCAGGGTACTTTCTCCACTTCACTGTGTTCCATGGTTTATCTAATGCCTTGGAAAGTTTTTTTTGTATCCCTTGCCTGAGTGATACCTTTCAACAATTAGATCCCCTTGATGCTTTGTAAGCTCTTTTTGGCCCATGGCTCTTATAGTAGCATGCAACCCTAGTACCACAGGTGTGTACTATTTCACATGAGCCTGATGATTATTTCTTTCTGAACACAGCCACATACCCAATTATAAAAGGGTGTGCAACACTTATGCAGTTAGGTTATTTTTAATTAAAGTTTTTATCAAATGTGTCACATTGTTTTTCAGTGGCATTGCATAGACTGTAATTTTTTACATTAATGGTGCAAAAGTTCTGATTTGATTTGTCTTCGTTTCAGTTTTTTTACATCACAAATACCAGCTGTTTTAATGGGGTGGAGACTTTTTATATCCACTGTAATAATAATGCAGAATGTTATTATCATGATTTTAACTTTTTTAAATGTATTTGTATTCTCTAGCACCAAGAGGAAAGCGAGGGTGGAAAACATTTTATGCTGTTCTCAAAGGCATGATCCTCTATTTGCAGAAGGTTTGTTTATTCGCTCTTTCATTTTCCCTCCTTGCACTGCTGATTAATCAAATTTCCATCCTTTCCCACAAACATTATCAATAATAATTCAATTTCTCCTCCAGGAGATTCAGATGGTGAGAGGTAATCACATTTTCACATTTATTTCAGGTCTGACAAACCTTTTCAGAGCCCATCAAAAAAAGATGCGTCCCAGTGCCTCCCATTCTCTGTTACAATAGTTTATTTATGTGCTCCATTTGAACTTGCATTAGTTGCTTAGCTGTGCAGTCATGCAAAAGTCACAGGCATGAAATACTGCCGTACCTGTGCATACATTTGTGCTGGTGACTGATTGTACCCGCAGCCACAGGTTTCCATGGCTTTATCAGCTAATGATGTGCCATTTACCCAAGTGCAGCAATCACACTGAATGACTCTCATCAGAGGAACAGGAAATGTGCTGGATGGCTTTCTCATTATCATTTCAAACAGACCCTTTACTGTGGAGGAATAAATATACTTTAAAAGATTATACTTGTAGTGGCTTACTTTTGATTAATGAACAGTTAATGAACATAATCTAGCAAACATTTATAATTTATTTACGGCTGCAATGTTGCACGTATATGTAACAAGAAAGTAATGTCAGAAAGATATCAGTTCTGCTGTTCATAAATACCAGTAATGATGTTGTACAATGAGGACATTGTCATGTCGCTGGAAATAGTGTCATCAGTGTCCTAATGTGTAGTGAGCCAGGGTCCTTACTGTACCCGAATTCATGTACTGTACATGATATACTGATTCACAACCTCTGAAGCTAGGGAGCTGATTGAGACACACCCAAAGTGAATCAAGTAATAGACTATAAAGAAGACATTGTGTAACAATATTCTGTCTTTGTAACTTTATGGCCCCAACGCCCTGACCCCTTAATTGAGTGTATTTTTACTTTAAAGATCCTCAGTTACTTTACTTTTCAATTCTTTTAAAGATCCTCAATTACACACACATTCCATGTTTTATCTGGCCTTTCCATAGACATAATGATTTTTATACTGTACATACTGTCAAGTCAAGTAATCTTCATTTATATAGTGCCTTTCACAATACAGATTGTTTCAAAGCAGCTTCACAGTGATAATAGGAAAATTAATTGACAGATTTTTTTTTTGCTTTACAGCAGCTCTAAGAAAATATTATCGTGCTAAAGTAGGTTTTTGATTGAATCACTTCAGTTGTAAAAATTGTTAATTATTAACTTAGGGGCCTCTTAAACGACACCTTTCCTACTGAAATCCAAAGACCTTTAATACATTCTTGTCGTTCATTTACGTGTTTGAATGTGTATGTGCACAGATTCTTGGTCTTTTTACAAAGTGGTATTGCTAAATTACTTGTCTTGTCCGCATAATACAAAAAAATTAGTCATGTCCGTGGATCCATGCGAACTGGAATAATTTTGATTACGTTTTATCTATACATAGGCAAGGGAAAGGGAAGGAGGCCTTCGCAGGGGAAAGTTAAGTTGACACTTCAGGGCTGCGTTAAACTGACAGAGTGTGTCTGCTTCCCGAACAATGCTAGGAAGACTGTTCCAAAGTTTAGGTGCTAAAAAGGAAAAGGATCTACCGCCTGCGGTTGATTTTGATATTCTAGGTATTATCAACTGGCCTGAATTCTGAGATCGCAATAGACGTGAAGGACTATAATGCATTAAGAGCTCGCTCAGTTACTGGGGAGCTAAACCATTTAGTGCTTTGTAAGTAATTAGCAAGATATTAAAATCTATACAGTGTTTAATAGGGAGCCAATGCAGTGTTGACAGAACCGGGCTAATATGGTCATACTTCCTGGTTCTAGTAAGAACTCTAGCTGCTGAGTTTTGGACCAGCTGTCGTTTGTTTATCAAGCGTTAAACAAACTACAGCTGATTATTTACTGTATATCCCCCTACACTAACCCTACACCTAAACCTACCCATCAACGAATACTTTCTGTATTTTTACATTTTCGAAAACATTACTTAGTATGATTTTTAAGCTGTTTTCCTCATGAGGACTAAAAAGTATTTTGGACATTGAAATCTTTGTGGAGAAATTTTGTCCCCATAACATTGGGTTTACCAGGACCACACACACAAACACACAGAGGAAAATAGTCCAATGGGAAAACTTCCAAAAGGTTTGAAGGTAATCCAAAAAGTATTTAAAAATAAGTCGTTTAAAAAATTTAGTTGTTAACTTCATCAAAAGAGTGGTTTCTTTTGTGTTGTCCTCACAACAAACAGCTGATTTTATGAAGAAAAAAAAAAACTTTTCAGTAGTAATAAAATAATTTTTAAGGAATTCGAATATAAACCAGATTAGTTAAATTCCTCTAGTTCCCTATACATTGTTCATCATTCGTCCTGTGTGTGGTTACTTCTGCAGGACGAGTATAAGCCGGAGAAGGCCCTATCAGAAGACGATCTGAAGAACGCCATCAGCGTGCATCACGCTCTCGCCATCAAGGCTATGGACTATGAGAAGAAGCCCAATGTTCTCAAGCTCAAGACTGCTGACTGGAGAGTTTTCCTCTTCCAGGCCCAGTAAGATCTGCTCACAGACACCAGCACATCTACAGAGAAACAGGCCTAAAACACTGCTGAGACCTTCTCTGAACTCCAAATCTAATTTCATGCTTCAGTTCAAGCTCAATTAAAGCTCGTTTATCTCTTCCATTGGTCTGTCTGCAGACATTTTTTTTTTCCCTAAGGCTGACTGGGCTCATCTTGTGAGTTTGCACAACTGTAGCATGGCCTTTCTCATATGAACATGTGAAATCTCTTCTCTGTAGGAGCCCTGAGGAAATGGAGTCCTGGATTGGAATAATCAACTCAGTGGCGGCCATGTTTTCGGCCCCGTCCTTCCCCGCTGCCATTGGCTCTCAGAAAAAATTCAGCCGCCCACTGCTGCCGGCGACCACCACCCGAATGTCTCAGGTAGGTTTAAATTGTTAAGTGAGGCACTGCTGATGGGACGTGCTGTGTCCATCTCAAGTCTTTGATAACTGGTGAACGTTTGATGTGCCTGTTGTGTTACAGGAAGAGCAGCTCAAGTCCCACGAGGCCAAGCTGAAGCACGTCTCTACAGAGTTAGCCGAGCACAGATCCTACCCTCCAGATAAGAAGGTCAAAGCCAAAGAGATCGATGAGTATCGCTTGAAAGAGCACTACCTAGAATTTGAGGTAGGCACCCTTGCCTTTTTATGATGCAAGAGACACAATCAAGCATCTCATTCACTCAGGTTTACCTTGGCCATATTTTCCCCCTCGCTTCGACGTATGCTGACACGTGGGGACTCGCATTCATAGTCTTTGACGTTTCCTCATCTAGACTGTCAGGGATGAACTCGCCTAGAATTGATGGAAATGCATTTGCTGAAGCCGTTTCATTTTCTGGCTTTGATTGATAGTTAAGGTCAGAGGAAGAGAATTAGACAGCACTCTTATCAGAGAGCCTGCACTTTTGTTTCAACATTAAAGGAGATGCTGTATAAATTCTTGTTCTCATATTTAATGAATTCAAACCAGCACTTTTTGATGTAGTCCTCATCTAATACATAAATAATAATTAATATTGTAACAATTATAAACAGATTTTGTTTTAAAAAATCAAATAATCTTTAAAATCCATTAAAAACAGTTGTTGTATTGACAGTGTACATCAAGCTCAGCCATTAAATCCTGTTATCAAAGACGTTTTCATCAAAATAATCAAACAAATATTTTCTACTGAGCAGCAGCTTCATTTAGGCTAAATGTGCAAGACTGATACCATTATATATATATATATATTTTTTTTTATAAATTGTTAACATTCATTGCAAATCAGGGTTTTAAAAAGTATTTAGACTTGACATTAATTGAAAATAAAATAACTTAAAAAAAAAAAAACTTTCAAGGTTAAGCAGCATCGTTCACAAACAGCATTTACAAAAAATGAAGTGTCAAACCCTGTTTTTGTACCCTATTATTGTGGAAAGATCATAGAATTCAAAGAGAAGTAGCCTTGAATTATGAAACCTTCCCAAACTTCTCCAGCCATAGTTTGAAGTGTTAGTTCACCCAAAAATGAACATTGTCATCATTTACTCTCCCGCATGTCATTCCAGTCCTGTATGGCTTTTTCTTCTATGGAACACAAAAGAAGATGAATGTTGGTAACCAAACAGTTTCAGTTCCCATTAATTTCCATTATATTTTTTGTCCATAATGGAAGTCAATGGGAAATGAAACGGTTTGGTTACCAACTACATCATCTTTTGTGGATACCAACATTTCTCAAAACATCTTCTTTTGTGTTCCACTGAAGAAAGAAAGTCATACAGGTTTGGAACGACATGAGAGAGAATAAATGATGACAATGTTCATTTTTGGGTGAACTACGTAGCTGTGTTGAGTCAGTTCAACAGATGGAAAATGGCTCATCATCAAGCGCAAGGGAGGTGCAATGTGTGTGATAAATAATACAAAACTGAGAAACAAATAATATGATGGGTAACCAGTGGAATAATTGTTTAAAGTGAACTCAATTTTATTAGTTCTATCGGACAGCCCCATTACAATATGTAATTCTGATGAACACACTTGTATTGCAGTGTATTAACCCTTCCTAATAAACTGGACCAATCACACACTGACGTAACACACAAACACTCTGATGGGCTTTCAGCTACATTAATAAAAGAAACACCTCTGTAGGAAGAAAAAAAACCTTTTAAAGTTCTTTGGCCAGGAATCAGGATCAATATTCCAGTCAGTGTGTTTTACAGTTGAAGGGTAAAAGACCCTCCTAAATGTGTATCTTTAATGAATCTCTCCTTTAAACTGTCAGGACCAACCTGAGAAATCTATCCCATAATCAGCATGATATGAGATTTATTTCGCACTTTTGTAAGTTAATGTTTATTTTGGGGGTTTGCTCTGTTCCAGACATTAGTGATTTGTGTGTTTAGGCAACATCTTTAGGTGCACCTTCAACACAAAAGCTGTTAAAAACAGCAGGTTTTCTAGGTATTTCTAGGTAGCAATGCATATATCCTTCCCAGATAAGGCAATTCCAGAATGCACTACAACAAGCTCAGTGAATAAAATGAATTCCACATGGTGAACACTGAGGAAAATAAAAAATTTGTAGTGTGTTAGAATAGCAACATGCTGCTGAAACCAACTGTGATTCCTGCAGTTCACCTGAGGAGTGTTGTTTGTGTGCTTTAAGGCAAGACACTACAGGTGAAGAGGGTAAACAAAAAATATGCTATTTTCACCATGCTTCCAGGTGATTATTCACAGTACATTAAGTTGTTTTGTATTACAGGTTTCTGAAATGTTTATATATGCAAATAAAGGATTATCAAATTAAATTTGCATTTTATGTTAACATATTTTATAAAGTTCAAACTTCTTGTTTTATTTTGTTGACATGTTAGAGTCAGGTTTTTACAGAGGGGATTTTGGATCTCTTTTAATCATAAATTGGAAAATACTGTCAACAGCCAAAAAAACGATACATTTTCACCATGATTTAGGAGTAAAATGTATAAAGTATACAATCAGGCAAATGATATGAACAAATACCTCTGTAAAACCCTTCAGAATACTGAAGCTGCTGAAGTGGAGATTTAGGTCTCTGATTTCTGACAGAGATAATTTTGAGAAAACGGCCTTTTAAGTTATGTATTGTGATTAAAATCTGCAGACACAAATAGATAGTGTAATAAAATAAACACTTAAATGTGTATTTTGGATATTCTCTATCCACTAGTCTGAAAGAAGACATGGTATGAAAGCAAATTAGCTCAATATCTCAAAATTGGCATTGGCCTGTGGTGCCTTAAATCACTCACAAGGTGCCATTTGACTTAAGTTGTTGCCTTTAAAGGTACAGTAACTGCCTGTGTCAACAGCGGGGGTAAGGAGCAGAGCTATTGTTAGAACTCTTGTGTCATTGGGCTGTGTGGCGGGTGATGACATGATAATGGAGTCTAATGGATTTTCTGAATTCTCTCTGAAGGAGAACCGCTACGAGATGTACGTGAAGCTCCTGAAAGAGGGGGTGAAAGAGCTCCTGACGGCCAGGGATGGTGACACAGCGCTGAAGAAGTCTCAGTCCAGCCCCTCTCTCAACCAAGAATCTCAGCCGGCCACCGCCAAAGTCAAGCGCAACACATCCGAGCGGAAGGATTACCGGCCCGAAACGCCCAAGGTTACATAGGCGGTCTTCTGCTTCCTGTCGGAGAGCCATTGTATATCACGCGTGACTGTATTTTGATGTAATTTATTTACCTGCCGACAGTTGTATCAGATAACATTTGTGTAAAATGTAAATTGATCAATTGATTGGAAGTTGTAAATCTCTAGGTCTCCCTTGACCAGCTGGTGCTTGTGGAGCAAATAGTGTGGTTTTCTTTTTTTATTCGTTAGCGTGTAAAGATTTCATGGTTGCACTTTATTTTACAGTATGTGTATGTACACAAGAAATGGCTGTGTAATATTAGGTAACTACTGTACATGGGTTAAGTTTAGGTTTAGGGGTAGGTTCAGGTTTAGTACCTAGTTTTTACCCAGTTATTGCAATTACTATAGTAAGTGTATGCGGAACAGGACTGTAAAATAAAGTGCTTCCGGTTTCGTTCAGAGAACATGACTCTCTTGATTGTGCTGTCCCCTAATTTGCTTTTCTTTCAAGAGCAGTATTTCCTTCAAGTTAGTGGAAACGTCCACATACATATGCTAGGCAGTAGATATAGTCTCACTCAGAGCATTAACTGTTATTTTAATATACAAATAAGCGGCAGATATAAACTGACAACGTCCTGATGAAAAGCAAGAAGAGTTTTGAGGGGTAATTTTGAGGATCCTTCAGGATTTCGGTGCATGGTTATGATACAGATTTTGTCATGAAAGCCTTTCGTTGTCGTCGCTGATGTAGTCCACTACCGAAGTACTAACCACCTACTAACAAACCACCAAATTCTCAATATAATATCTACTCACCCGCGTTAATGGATTGTACCAGCATGTCGCAGCAATGGACCGAAACTCTACATAGATTATTTTCTAATGATGATTTTGAGGTACTTGCTGAGTTACGGCGTTTCAGACTGCAAGATGATGTCAACTGTGATGATGATCATCAACTGTGCAGTTTGTGCCATTTATTTTTTTATCTGTTTGTTGAAGTACTTCTGCTTTTTCAGTAGTGTAAATGCTCCTTTTGTGTATTTTATAATCTTATATATTTGAATTTTTAATTCTCTGTTCAGAACATTATTGTTGTAAAAATGACAGTAGTATTTATAGTGCACTTTATTAGTTCTTTTGACTCTTTTAGAGAGCTTTATAAAGGGTAGTGATATGTTACTTCATTATATCACAGGTTTTTCAAGCATAACCAAATCGCTGGTTGATTTTATTGAAGGTACACAGCGGAAGGTACATTTTCACTCGTGTAAAGTTGTGTTAGTTTGTCTGTGCTCGTGTATTTTTGCTGTCATGTTTAGGTTGTTCAAAGACACGTTTTCTAGAAGAATTTAGAACATTTAGGTTTGGAACTGTTGCTTTTGGTGTTGCTGACCTTGAATTTAAGATGTCATTTTCATTACAGACAGAATTGACGTGAACACTATATGATAGTTCTACAATGTTGATTGCACACCAACAAAGATCGTCAATCTATTTACTCATTTGAACTTTTGAGGGTTTAAAAGGAATCTATATGAAAAGCTATTCACATTTACAGATATTAGTCAATAAGTCCCTGCAGTCTATAAAGACATTTGTTTACTTGAAATATTTTTGAGGACACTTTATTTTTTTTAGAATTTGACAAATAGAAAGGAGTCGTTCATATCTACATTGTGTTTTTGTCATTACTAGCTCTTTCAACAGACTTTATATTGTTGCTCACACAGAAGCACTTAGATAATGTTTATTTTTATTTATTTGTTGCTGTTTAGAACAAAAAAAAATTGCAATTACTTTTGAGCAGTATATACACAGTTAGTAATGAATACTACAAAACTGTCATCAGTATGAATGGTGATATGAAGAGATGGACTCTTCCTTTTGTGTGCTACTATGTTTTATGTTGTTTGATGTTCACTGCTTCTCCAGACCAAATAGTTTTCTGTGAGATGTAACTCTGGCACTAACCCTTTAACAGTGCACGTTGTACGCAGACTTAGTACTTTTAAATAGTAATTCCATTTGTTAATATTTTACATAGGATGTAGAGAACAATAAAAGAAAATCAGAAGTGTAATGTAAAGATGGTGGCATGCAAGTGCACTTTAGGGTTTCAAAATAGAAACAATAACAACGCAAATGAAAAAAACGCATAAAAGTGTGACTTGCATAATTAGAAGCAGTGAAGAGGTTTGAAATAATAAGTGGAATATCTTTCTTTTTTTAAAACAATATTTTGACTGGAACACTCACTTTGTTTGTGACTTTTAATCTCCTGAGTGCAAATGCTCATGTTTACCATGATGTACGGCACAACGCTTTATTTTTCCAGCGATGTCATCTTTGTCTGTTTACTCTTTATCAAACCCTGTAATGTATGATCTCCTCTCAAAATGCAATTGTGTGAGCATTGAAGGAGAGCTGCTGGTTTTAATGCGCCTTAGCCATCAGTTGGGCCATTTGGTGTCCAAACTCAGATAGAGTGAAATACCTTTTTTAGCTGTGATCCTGTACCACTCCTTTCAATATGTAAATGTTGTTAAATATGCCTGTTGCCCTGCGTTCAGAAGATTGGGTTTGTTGGTTGTGGTCTCTTGGCATGCGTGTCTTACGCCTGCTACTAAGATCAGGGACACAATGTTGGCTTCAGTCAATAAAATACTGTATTTAATCGTTCACTGCATCTACATTCATTTGTCATATAGTATATTAGGTACAAACTTAACAGCTTACTATAAACTGATTTCCTCAAATAAAAGTTAGCCAACATATTGTAAGTCAACACATATTGAATTTAGCAGGTGTTGTATATAAAAAGTAGCTGTACACATGAGGCGGTAAGGTCACATGAAAATCTTGACGTGTACCGGCAACTATACATTACTTAAAGCTATTCTATTCGTCAGGATATTGACATAGCAACTGTTGTTGTGCTCATATTTTCTTCCCTATATTGTGATGTGTATATGAGTGAAACGGCTTCTCAAGAACAAATGCAGTGTGGGGCTTTATTTTATCCTTGGGGAATTGATTGGATGGTTGTGGTTTGCTATTGGTGGATCTCATGTGAATGACAGGTTGCCCCGCCCTCATCATTAGAGAAAAGAAGAGATCAATTTAAAACAATGATGTGCACCGATAAACCATTTATAATAAACACTGCAGCATTCCATAAAAGAAAAAAAAGAAGAAAAAAAAAGAATTGTCAATTTTGATTTCATGTTGACTATGTAATTTTCATTCATAATGTTCTTGTCTTCTGGGTGGACATATCTCTGAGTGACAGAGAAAACGCATACAAGGTCTGAGCTGAAATTAAATGTTCTTTTTAAAATAATGTATTATTTTTAAAAGAAACAATTACATGACAGTAATTTTGAACATAGCCTTGTGTTCTATTAAGTTATTTTAATAAAGTTCGGGAGGAGCATGTTCAGATAATCCATCCAATCAGCACAAGAGGAAGTCTATAAATAGCCATCTCTCACCTCCATTTTTCAACAGTTTTCCGGCATTTGGCCCCACCCTAAGTGTCTATCATGTCCAGATCGAGCTCTACCAGGTCCTCAGAAAGCCAGGGACGTATCCCGGATCCCGCCACAGCCAGCTCCCACTTTCCTCCCACTCCGCAGATCTGTCAATCACCGTGCCCTCCAATCCCTGCCTACCACAATGTCTACCCTGCATCAACCACTCACACATTGCCTTGCCCTCCTGCTATTTCTAATCCTCTTCCCTATCCTTGGCTGTCGGCTACAGGGGTAGACCCTAGCGTGAGGCTGCCTTCACCAATGACTATAGCCCCGGCCCTTTTTCTTTCTTCCTCTCTGCTCCAGCCTTGATTTCCATGCACTCTTTTCTCTGCCATGCCTCTGCCTGTCCCACCGAACACTGTCCCCTCTGGACCTTCAGTGGCCAATACCATCAAAGTGCAAATACTTTAAGAAATTGAGATCTCTGTCTCCAAAGGTGAATTCAACCACAACCCCAGTACCTTCTTATTCAGAGCTCATGTTTCTGTAAATCACCCACTAAAACCACTTCTTGAACTTTCCCTCAACTCCATCCTACAAGCCGTCTCTCCAAGAACCCTCCAAACCTTTGAACAGCATGGAAAAAAATGTAATAATTACCTCATCTACAACTTGCCATTTTCATTTTTCCCTTCTATTTGTCACATCAATTTCATATCTTAATAGTGACAAAGTCCTTCAAGCCGGATCCATGAAAGGTTATCTGCCCAGACACCAGATAACCCTTAACCATAGTCTTCCTCACCAAATGTATCTCCACTCTCCACCTAGGCTACCACTCTGTCAATACTGCTCATAGTCAAGTCAAGTCACCTTTAGTTATATAGCGCTTTTTACAATGTAGATTGTGTCAAAGCAGCTTTACATTGATTACTGGTACATTATTTGGCTGCACAGCAGCTCTTAAAGAATAGTGTCAATGCAGGCAGATCAAAGCACTGTTGAATATCAAATGTCAAGTGTCCCCAACTAAGCAAGCCAAAGGCGACAGCGGCAAGGAACCCAAACTCCAACAGGTCACATCAAGTGGCAAATAGGTGCTAAACAGTGCTTTGTTATGACTCAGGTTGCTATCATAAGTCCGATAGGATCGCAACATTCAAAGTATTTATTTCAGTTCCATCCAGTTGATATGCTCAATGCAATGTTAATTTTATCTTTCTTCATTTTTTCCCACTGCTCCGAACTCACTACCACCTCCAGTTTCAACCCAAAGGTCCATCCTACAATTTCAGATTTGCTGGAATTAGACAATGAAACCATTTCAAGACAAAGCAAGACAGACCAAGCCAAAAAATGTCATGTTACTTCAAAAACCTGTAAGAACACCATTTGAATCATTACATATATTGTACTTTCATTTTTCAAACAACATAAAAATGCTTTTTGCCATCAGATAAGACAACAACACCTTTTGGAGTGAGCAGCGGGTTACACCACATCAACAGCTGTGATTGGTAAATGCTTTGTAACCAGAAATATATATCTGCAGAACCTTCACATCCACTGGAAATGAATATAATGTAGCCTTAATGCTTCTAATGAAAGTGGTGAGGCTGATTACACAACACAGGTTAGGCAGATATTTTCAGTAAGTTTGGTAAGGATTTTCAGGAAAAACAAGGAAATGAACTTGCCTGGCCACGTTGCTGGGAAAACTGATAAAAAGATAAAACTGCAGCACATCCTCTACATGTCCATAAAGAGAATGATATAAGCTACTGTACACAACAATGCATTCAAATTCACCTAAATGCATGCCTTAGGGTTCAACCATTCAGCGTTATGTTTGGAACAATGCCTGGATTCATTTGGAAGTGTTCTGGGATGTGGATAAGGTAAGAGTTAAAGGATTAGTTCACTTTCAAATTAAAATTTCCTGATAATTTACTCACCCCCATGTCATCCAAGATGTTCATGTCTTTCTTCAGTCGAAAAGAAATTAAGGTTTTTGATGAAAACATTCCAGGATTTTTCTCCATATAGTGGACTTCAATGGAGCCCAAACGGTTGAAGGTCAAAATTACAGTTTCAGTGCAGATTCAAAACGTTCTACACGATCCCAGACGAGGAATAAGGGTCTTATCTAGAGAAACCTTCGCACATTTTCTAAAAAAATAAATAAATAAATTATATAAGTTTTAACAATAAATGCTCATATTGAACTAGCTCTCTTCTTCTTCTCTATTTGAATTCCAGCAGTGTAGTCACTGCTAAGTGTATTACTGCCCTCCACAGGTTAAAGTTTGAACTAATTGTTATATACTTGCACTAGCATATTGTATATGACAATTTAGTTCAAACTTTGACCTGTGGAGGGCAGTAATACACTTAGCAGTGACTACACTGCTGGAATTCAAATAGAGAAAAAGAAGAGAGCTAGTTCAAGATGAGCATGGTTAAAACTTATTAAAAAAAAAAAATTTAAATTAGAAAATGAGCGATGGTTTATCTAGATAAGACCCTTATTTCAAATCTGGGATCGCTGTAAACTGTCATTTTGACCTTCAACCGTTTGGGCACCATTGAAATCCACTATATGGAGAAAAATCCTGGAATGTTTTCATCAAAAACCTTTATTTCTTTTCAACTGAAGAAAGAAAGACATGAACATCTTGGATGACATGGGGGTGAGTAAATGATCAGGAAATATTAATTTGAAAGTGAACTAATCCTTTAAGACACCTTTCTAACAGTGAACTTTAGACTATGCAAATTGAGACAGAAGGATGGTCTGACAATGCTGGAACAGGAAAATGCCAGATTACAATCTTCTCAGCCTGCTTTTGCACTTCACACATATATTGCACACACAAGCCTGAAAATGATTCTAAATAATCGTTTATGAACACTGACATAACCTGTGATTGCTTAATATATTTAGCAAATATTGACATCTGTTCTTTTCATTTACTCCAACATTCTCATCAGATATTTCCATTTATAACGTCACTTAGTACCATTTTTATTAAATGATTTTTTGGTCCCACTTTATATTAAGTGGCCTTAACAACTATGTACTTACATGGCAAATTAAGCATTTGATACAATGTACTAACTATGTATCTGCATGTATTTACATTGTACTTACATTTAAAGTACCTGCATGATCTATCTAGTTACAGTAGTGTACTTACATTTGTAAGTACACACCATAATTGCGATATTGTAACTACTGGGCAGGGCAGTTTTATGTTTTACATGTGTAAAGCATTATTGTTCAAGCCTACCGCAATGTGCTTAAATATGAGTATGAGGGATACTTATTATTCAAACCATTTCATAGTCAAGCTATGGATGGAACAAATGTTTCCAAAATACACCAATGTATATTCAAGTCGTCTCATTTAGCACATTATGGCTCCCCAGGATTCACTGAGTTTGATTTTATTTTATTGTGCAACTCGCAAATACAACCATTACAGCAGTTGGAAGACAACGTGCAAATACCATCTTAGAAAAAGGGTTTACACACTTTACAAGGTCTGATTTGTTAGCATTATATGAATTAAGTATATTACAATATATTTGTACAGCATGTATTAATGTTAGTTAATAAAAATGTTCTTGTTCATGTTAGTTCACAGAGCATTAACTAATGTTAACTAACATATTTGTGCGTCAAGAGCTTAATGCTTATGTAATAGAGAAGAGGTCTATAGTTTGATGGCAGTATTTGATTTTTTAATTTTTATTTTATTTTTCAGTAGGCTACTTCATTATGAAATCATATTGAACTCTGACTATTGATAACAAATGGGAAAAGACTGAGTTTTTCTTTATTGTTAAACATGGCAGATATGCGAGTATCTTGCGGTTACTACAGCATATCGTTTATTGTAAACCCCCTGAATTTATCATTATAGGTGTCCAGTATAGTAAAGGTTATTCTTATGCCAAAATAGTTTAATAATCCCATTGTACAGTTATTAATAAAGGATTTTGGTGAAGTAAATGTTAGATAAAACCTCACCAAGTGCAGATTATGATTGCCATTTCTTACAAAACCTCCGTCAAAGAAATCATACAGGTACAAAAGGAGAAGAATTGCAACAAAAGAAAGTCCTGGATGTTGAATCTCATCCACTTTCAACTTCAACATTAGGCAGAGGCCTCGTGTGAGTGGATAATCAAAAGATTAAAATGAAATAAAGCACTAATCTTTCCTTTTACGTCACCCGATGTGGTCAGAACAGCTTCACTCTTTCTTTAAATGGGTGAGTGAGAGTTTTATGATAGTGCTGATTGGAAACAGTTGCTTGGAAACCAGATTGCTGAGATGCTCTTCAGATGATGGAGACGCATTCGAGGAGGGATGAGGAGCTAATGTAATGGACAGCAAGGACATCTGTGTGGGTTTACTTCGTTCCACAAGCACTTTGACATTTATGTACTGGAAAGTCACTGAATGCCTGTATATAGTTCTATTTACCTCAAAGTAAAGGGCTGTTAAAGGGTTTCTGACCTCAAGACACTGTATTTTTCAGTTTCATAATTGTATGAATGAAATCAAACTTAGACAAAACATCTCTCAATGTGATTCTTGATACAGCATGTCTCTTAGCATGTCTAATATTTTATATCATACACTCTCAGAAAAAATAGTACAAAAGCTGTCACTGGGACTGTACCCTTTAAAAAGATTCTAATATACCTTTAAGGTAGCCTACTAATATGCACTCCTTAGGTACAAAGATGTACCTTTTGAAAGGGTACTGTCCCAGTGAAAGCTTTTGTACCTTTTTTTCTGAGAGTGTAATGTTAGATACTATCCATTAAATCAAGGTAGTTTTTAATGTGTGATTAATGTGTGTCAACAGCAGACACATTATCAAAGTCAAGCAGAGCGCTGGTCTTCATATAAGTACCCAATTGTGCTTCTAATAATTAGACTCTTGTGTCTTTCTTCAGTGTATAAATTTGTGGCCACCTACACGTTGCCACTAGCAACCAAATCCAAACCATGCATTTGCTCTAGTTATAATTAGCAGCTATAAACTTTCTAGAGAATAACATTTACACTGCTTTTCCTTATACGGTTTCTCAGATGACTGTTAGATTTATACACACCACCGTTCAAATGTTTGGAGTCAGTAATATTTTTTCATGTTTTTGAAAGAAGTCTCTTCTGCTTACAAAGGCTGCATTTATTTGATAGAAAATAAATAAATTATATATAAAAAAATAAAAAAAACAGTAACAACATTAATATTGTGAAATATTATTAAAGTTTCAAATAACTGTTTTCTAATCGAATATATTGTAAAATGTAATGTATTCCTGTGATCAAAGCTGAATTTTCAGCATCATTACTCCAGTCTTCAGTGTCACATGATCCTTCAGAAATCATTCTAATATGATGATTTGATACTTAAGAAACATTTCTGATTATTATCAGTGTTGAAAACAGTTGTGCTGCTTCATATTTTTGTGGAAGGATTCTATGAAAAATAGAACGTTGAAATGAACAGCATTTATTTGAAATGGAACTCTTTTGTAACATTATTTCAGTTTTTTCACAATTGCTAAAACACTAAACCACATTCTCTAAACCAAATTCTCAAAGGCCTAAAAACCTATTCTTTGAATAAATCTCTCTTTCTGTAAAACGTTAAACAAATTCAGGCAGTTAGACACCATTTGCAAATCACATGCACTCTTTTTAAAAAAACTTTAAACACATTCTCACTAAAACACATTTTGCACTGTGATGCACTTGTGTGGTAAAACAGTAAACGCAAGCGTTAAACACAACTTCAACACAGTTGTCATCATTTACACACAGTGACTCAAAATTGTTCACACTTGTTTCTAATGATGTGACCAAACCAAGTGTACACAATATGAGCCAGCTCAGAGTGCACAGGTGCACTGAATGTTGATACGAACAATTGATGGAAACAATCTGACAGGGAGAGGAGGAAGAATATGTGTAAGAAGAGGAAGAGGATGAGAACGAGAAAGAGCAAGGTGTTGTCGAGGCTGGATCCGGCACAACAGAGGGATTTTTCCTTTGCCTGGAAAGAGACAACATTGCCTGTGATGTGGACAAAGTCCTCCGGCCGGACGTGATGCTAAGGCAGAATGAATCTCTCATTACTGTAACTTTGATTTTGTACTGTAACATGCTTTTCATTTAGA
Organism: Anabarilius grahami; assembly: GCA_003731715.1. Taxonomy (NCBI): domain Eukaryota; kingdom Metazoa; phylum Chordata; class Actinopteri; order Cypriniformes; family Xenocyprididae; genus Anabarilius; species Anabarilius grahami. The sequence goes on from RJVU01029436.1 coordinate 9,005,530, forward strand.
GTTTTATTTGAACTTTTGGGCTTTTGCATTTGGACTGTGTTTTTACAGTATGCAAGTGCTGATTATACAATAGTATACAACATTCAATACAATACTATACTTGCAGTACATACAGTCTACAGTATATTCACCTTACTATGCGATTACTACTTTTTTACCATTACTTTTTAAAAAACTGCAAATTTTGCTTGTTGTATAATTTTGTTGTTGTAACCTCAGGCTCTGAATGCATTTTTTTTATGTAGTGTCTCATGAACGATCTATTCTGTTTACATTGACTGACATTGACTTAGTGTACGATTTAAAAGCAATGTTTGATTTTGAGAACAGGTGAAATGGTTTTGAGGTGTTTTGATTTTGCCACAAGAGTCTTGGTTTTTTAATGTTGTGGGAAAATGGGTGAAGGTTTCAAGAAGCAATGTCTTAGCAATTGTATACTGTAATGACGAGTCTTGTTTCATCTGATCTTTGTTCACCATTAAGGATTATTGTGAGAACTGTATGAATATCTCTTTTGTGGATTGTTTAAAGCCATACAGCACATAAACATCATCTTTCCATGAATCAGTAGTGCTGAATGAGATGTAGACATTAGTTGTTGTTATTATTCTTTGTCTGATGAGTGGCTGTTTATCGTGTTTGTGAAGTGCTCTTCACATTGATTATAGGAAACAGAACGTAATGGTAAGCGATCAGTGCTGTAGTGTTTCACACTGTATGTCAGCCGCAGCCCAGAGATCACTAAATAAACAATAGTGTACTTTATTGCTCTTTCTTGAGCTTTTATGAACTGTACAGGTATAAATTTGTCAGATAGTCTGTCCAGTTTTTAAAAACTCCACATTTATGAATTAAAGACACAATAATATCAAACAACAGTCAGTTGTAATATTAAAAAAAAAACCTCAAAAGCATTTCTATTTTGTAAACTCTTTATGAAAATTAATTTGCCTTTCATTTGTGGTTTAGTGTGAAGTAATGTGTTTGTCGTTTACTGCATGAGAGGATGTTGTAAGAGGATTTCTCCTCTCAAACATAAAGGAGAATGGCCACTCAAAGTATTTTTGTTGTTGCCATGGCAGCAAACAGGTATGACTCACTGTGTGCTCTGGTGAACTATTGGTGAATCTATTAATGCAGACGTACATCACACACACACTCTCTCTCTCTCTCTCTCACACACACACACACACACACATTTATATATATATATATATATATATATACACACATACACACATATACCGGTTGGTCACTTAAAATGACTTTTGTTGACGTAACCTGTTATCAGATAAATTTATTACAGTTTTTCACAATTGCTAAGACACTAAACTCCATTCTCTAAACCAAATTCTCAATAGTCTAAACCATTTTGTCAAATAAATCACTCTTTCTGCAAAACCTTAAACAAGTTTTGGCAGTTAGACACTGTTTGCAAATCTCATGAACTCTTTTTGCACAAACACATTCTCACTCACTAAAACACATTTCACACTGTGATGCACTTTTGCTGCAAAACGGTAAACACAAGCACCAAAAGTTAAGCACAACTACATCACAGTTGTCATCCTTTACACACAATGACTCAAAATTGTTCACACTCATTTCTAATGATGTGATCAAACAAACTGTAAGAAATCTAGGTCATTTCAGAGTGCACAGGTGATACAGGTGCTGAATGATGATACCAACAATAGATGGAAACAATCTAAAAAAGTAGAGTAGGAAGAGGAGAAAGAGCAAGGCATGTGGACACAAGGCTGTCAAGTCTGGATCCGGCACACCAGAGGGTTTTTCCATTTGCATGGCAAGAGACGACATTGCCTGTGATGTGGCAAAGTCCTCAACAATATTCAATAATATTCAACAATATTATTAATCTGACAACACTGACATTATAGGATGAGAACTGAACTGAGCTAGATGATGACATCACTGTTTTCTGCAGAAGTGCTTTATGAGAGGAAAATAATTAATTTACATAATAATTGACTACAACGTAAGTGAATTGAACACTGAACTGACTTCAGCTGAACAATGACACTATTTTCTTTTAGAGCTGCTGTACAGCCGAAATGAACCCTCTTTGCATTACTGATCATCATGTACCTGTTATCACTGCTTTGACTATACTATAATATCTGTGTAGTATAAATTGCAATCGAAATAAAGGTGACTTGATTTAGGCCGGACCCAACATGAAGACGTGATGCTGAAGCAGAATGAATCTCTCACTGACTTTTTTTTTTTTTTGAGTGTACATGCTTTTCATTTAGAGTTTTCTTTGACCTTTTAAGCCTTTGCATTTAGACTGCTGTATGTTTGCAGTATGTAAGTGCTGAATATACAGACATTCAATACTATATAATATTGAATATAATACTGTACTTACATACAGTATACTATATATTCACATTACTTACAGTTTTTTCCAACTGCTTACAAACGTTTTTAAAACTTTGTCTCTTTTTTTCAAAACTTTACACACAGATCCAAGAATTGCACACACAAAATGCAAAATGCCTCACATCTCTTGCAAAATGAAACACTGCATTCAAAATATCACAAACACATCTCAAAAGCAAACATTTGTCTTACTTTGCAAACACATTTGCCATAATATTCTATTTTTGGATATATCATATACACACAGTTATTCAAAGCCTAAAGCTCTAATTTCATAAGCCGCTATGTACATTTCTGTACAAGATTGAAAGTGATTGGCAGAAAGATGTTGAAAAATTAATGGTAAGCATGAAAGCAAGATTGAAACTTTATTTTATTTTTTTTACTGCAAGCATTTGTGGTTGTGAATACAGTATTGCACAGTACAAAAGAAAATAAATACATCAACCACGTGTAGTTGGACCCCCCCAAAAAACTAGCAACCAAAAAAACTAGCATAATTCTGAAAAAGGTGAATATTCCAAAGGAATAAGGTATGTGTGTCCTGGTAGGGGACCAAGTGTTCCCACAGGTAAAGTAATACCAGTGAATTTTGACTTTGTGGGGACACTTTTACAGTTTTTCTCGATTGCTTAAACACATTTTTTGAAACTATGCATCATATTCTCAAAACAGTAAACACAAATCCATAACGTCTCACCTAATTCCCCAAACATCCTATTTTCAGGTCAGAATGAAGCTCTACACTCAAAACCATTCACTCTTGCTGAAAAACCAAACTTTGCCCTCAGATATCACACACAAGCCCTCAAAAACACACACACACACTACAACATAGTCTAACACACTGGTGAGATAAATTCAACACAATACTACCAAAAACAAAAACAAAAACCAGTAAGTTGTGTTGCTTGTGGTTCTTCCCTCACAGAACTTTTCACATGATGAACACGTGTATACATTTGCACATTTTTTATTCCTTAATGTACTGTACAGTACAATACACCAAACAACAACAAAAAATATTCTGCCCCAGCATCACATCTTTGGTCTGGGACAGGCCAGAGAATCTCATCAACATCACAGGCTATACTGGCCCAATCCAGGCAGCGGGGGTAAAATCCTCTTGCATGCCTGATCCACCCCTGGCACGCATCAACTGAAATGTCTAGTCAGGCTTCTTCTTCTATTCCATCGTCTCTGTGTCATACAAAAATACAAGTACTGATTACTGTAACATCCTTTTTACAAAATGGAAGCAGACAGAAACTCTATCTGTATGTAAGGCAATTTGATGCATGTGATGTAACAAAGTACAGCACTCAAAAGTTACAGTAGAGTACACTGAGGTACACCTACCTGTTTTCCTCCCTGAAGGTTCTTATGATCGAGGCGATGGTGAAGGAACTTAAGTTTGGCTGAACTCATTGACCAGCCTCCCTCATAGTCATACCATGGACAAGGACATGGTCAACTAGTGGCACGAATTTCATCTGAGACTCCTTGTCTCCTTGCACCTCATCCTCATCCTCATCCTCGTCCTCCTCCTCTTCCTCCTCCTTCACCTCTTCCTCCACTCCTTACTGCTTTTGCTCATCCTCTTCCTCCTCTCTGGTGTCCTCAACCTTTTCAATCACATCTCTCTAGATCCATTGTTCCAAAACTGAATGAACTGACTCAGGCTCTTTTATCTCTCTATTGAAGGTTCTGATTGGTGTGTGATAAATTTTGACTCTTAGTGTTTCCACGTGGGTAACTGTGTGCTAATTGGGGGGCAGTCGTGGCCTAATGGATAGAGAGTCGGACTTGTAACCCAAAGGTCATGGGTTCGAGTCTCAGGTCTGGCAGGGATTGTCGGTGAGGGGAGTGAATGTCCACGACTGAGGTGAGACCCTTGAGCAAGGCACCGTACCCCCAACTGCTCCCCGGGCGCTGCAGCAATGGCTGCCCACTGCTCCGGATGTGTGTTCACTGCTGTGTGTGTTCACTGCTGTGTGTGTGCACTTGGATGGGTTAAATGCAGAGCACAAATTCCGAGTATGGGTCACCATACTTGGCCACGTCACTTCACTTTTCACTCACTTTAATTGAGCTCAAGCTTTGCTGACTTGAGTGAACAATATTGAATGCTAGTGCTTTCTAAATGACAACATGGTGTAGGCAATGAGAAATGAAGGGATTTGTGTCTAGAGTTTTGCAGTGACAGTTCATCAAATCTGATTCATGTGTCAAAACAGGGGAATAGTGTTTATAGTTCAGGGAAATGGGTGTGCTTTTAATAAATGGCGTTATGGTTTTGAAATTTTAGTTCAAAAGCCTGGTTATAGTGTTTAAGCAATCGAGAAAAACTGTAAAGTCCCCATGAGGAAACAAGCTTATACATAAATCATACAGAATTATGTTTTCTGAACATCTAAAATAGCAGAATGTTTTCTGTCATGGGTAGGTCTAGTGGTAAGGTTAGTGTAGGGGGATAGAATATACAGTTTGTACAGTATCAAAACCATTATGCCAATGGAATGTCCCCATAAAACATGGAAACCCAATCACATGGAAGCAGGGTCAGTGTCTCCGCATGCCTCCTCCATTGCCTGAAGAAGTGTTATGTTGACATAGGGACAACGATCATGCACTTTCCAGCACCATGTGGAGAAAAAAAATCCTCAATAGGGTTTAGAAATTATGAATAAGGAAGCAAGTAAACAACAGAAAAGTTGTTCAAAACCTATAACTTGACCTTTGGCCTATTTATAGGCCTATTCTAAAGCCATGATTGGTTGGTGTTAAGTAAAGCAATAAGTGTTTGAGCATGTGAGGAGTTAGTGTGAGGCACTGATGAATTAGTGTGGCATTTTGATTGGTTGTGTTTGAAAAAGGAAATCAAGATACTTCCTGTTAGATTGTTGTGTGTTACATAGAGAATTGTGTGTTGCGTTTTGCAAAAAGTGTTTTCTAAAAATTTAAAAATGAGTCAAAGGCCAAGAATTAGTGCGTGGTTTTGCAGATTTGGTGTGTGGTTCTGCTGTTTGAGTGTCAGGTTTCAAAAATCGTGTGACATGAAAAGATTTTGTGTGTAAGCAGTTGGAAAAAACTGTAATTGTGATTTCTATACATTTTATGTAATGGCAAAATGTGTTTACTGTGCTACAATATACTTTTTTCTGTAACCTCATGTTCTGAATGTTGTGTTTTCCATTTTTTATCGTAGTGTCTAATGAATGATCTGTAGTGTTTATATATTGCTTAATGTGTCTATGATCTGAAAGCTTTGTTTGATTTTGCCATAAGCGTCAGAGGTTTTGTGAAATTAGAATGAAGATTTGGATTTGTGTTTAATGTTTTGAGAAAATTAGTGATGGTTTCAAGAAATGTGTTTTAGCAATTCGGCACACTTTTGTTTTTTTAGGTTATTTCGTCTATTTTACTCTAGGTGTCAGTGCCCAGGGGCACCAAAGAGTCTTAATCCGGCAAGTTGTTCCTACATTTTTTCATAAATTTAGAATACATTTTAGAACAAAAGTTTTTGGTGAATCATGATTTGCTCGTGAAAACGTTCATACGCAGATTTCAAGCACAAATTTGTGCGTACGCATGCTTAGTGAATGAGACCCATTGAGATTTGATTGTAAACAAAATGTATAAGTGTCATACATGATCATTTGGGTAATCGGAAAATGAGTGTGGTATTTGAGTGTTTCCCAAGTGAAGCACAAGAGCTGTTGGTTTTGAGTGACGTGTGTATAATGTCTAATGCAAGTTTAGCATTTTGCAAAAAGTTTGTTTTTCAATTGCAAACTGAGTGGAAAATATAATGTGCTTTCAGTTGTGCAGAATTGGTCTGAAGATTAGGTATATGAGTGAATGTATATTATATTGCATTAAATTTCATGTTTAAGGACAAATCATCTATCACAAGATAAAAGAAGAGCACAAACTGTAGTCAAATATAGATGCTCAGACCACGTCTGTGATGGAGCTTCATATTCAGAGTGATGTGTAGGCTACTGATAGTGTCTATTGATTATTATAATTCTGCACACACCTGGTTTAGGTCCTAGTGTATTTTCAGGGGGACATCTGCTGCAGCTTCCATGAATAAATAAGTATTTTTTTGTAAGTATTTATATAGGCTATTAAACATTGTAGCCTACATAATATTGTTAAACCTTTGCAATGTCTCTTTTTCTCCAGACACTATGATAAAGTCACACAGAAAATAGCAAAACAAATTATTTGCTGAGTCAGTCAGGACGAAACAAAACCTGAACCTTTCGACATCATTCGCCTCAAAGCATGTGTGTTTCCATGGTAACATCGGCGTTGTAACTTCCTTTCGTGTCTGTAGTTTGAAGGGAAGCATAACGGAAGTGACGATACAATTATACGGATAGACGCTCGTCGGACAACCGCTATAGGACCAATGTATTTACAGGAATAAATCATGCATTACAGACTGCAAATAGGCCTATTCGAAAAAAAAAAACATAGCTTACCATCAAAATAAATAAGTTAGAAGTATTAACTTTTAATGGTACGCTCACGGACAGCGTGTTTGACATGTGGCGAATCTCTGTTAAAAAACGTTGTGCTTTTTGTCTCTGCGCGTGTGCGTTTGTGTTTTTAATCATGACATTTCAGGTAAAATATTAACTTTATCTTTTAACTGAAACTTCAAATAGTCGGCAAAGATTTGCATACCTAAACATCAAATGTTTTTGACAATGACAAGAGGCTGTGTCTCTAAACTTAGTATTAGTAAGCGTCTCACGTACACAGCATGTTTGTTCCCAAATTTTGAACGGCTTTTTATGTTGGTCCCTAATCTGGGTCGTAAACATAACAAAAGTACCATGCTCGCTTTAAAGTGTTTCTTGTTTACAGGTGTGTCCGCTGGCTCTTGGGATCTGCTCAAGTCTCTCACTAACATTTGGATAATCTCTGTCCTTTTCCTCATCCTTGGTATTTCCTTTTACTAAAATCTCCCCTTGTCCATCCTTGCAACCTGGTGCAAATAACAGTTGATTATTGGTTGATATTTTCACTATTAGAATTTTTCATATAGGAGTTTACTCCACTTCTCTCACAAATAAAACATTTATGACACCTTTTAGAAGAAGAATTCATTCTTGTGTTTCTGCAGACAGTATTATTTATGCTTGTCTTGACCAAACCTTCCTCAGTAAATCCACCCTTCATGTCTGCAGTATTATCAGTTGTCATGTATTTACACAGGCTTGTCTGTTTTTGTAGGTTATTGAGCAGTTAGGACAGTTTGAGCAGGCTGCTCGCAGACAGCAGTTCACACACATACAAGCCGTCCGGTTGATAGATGTCCCATATCCTGTCATTGTGTGGTGGTCTCCTCTGACCGGAGAACTGGGACGTCTCGGAGAGTGTGGCCGTAACAGGTGTTTCTTCACTGTTAACAAGTCCTATCATTCCCATCCACAGACAAAAGCTTTTCTTTTCTATGGTGAGTGCAACCGTGGTATAAACATTCATTTTATACATTCATATTACTTTGGTAGATATATCGAGGATGCACTGGTATTACAATTCTGTCCAATACCAACAAGCATCAGTATAAAAAATTTTGTCTTAATAAAATGCTACAAACTAATATCAGTTGTTTTAAATGCTACAAATGAATTTAGCCATCACAACATTATAATTTACAGAACGAAAAATGGATATTCATTTGGAGATTTGCTAAAGATTACAGTGTTATTAAAGTATTAGTGATTCACTTTTAAGTGATTGTTAGATGACAGCAAAAGTAAAAATATGTCAAATGAGCATGCTCAATTAAATACCTAATATCAGCTGATATTGTTAAATGAAAAAATCTGTAATATTGGCAATATAGTATTAATATATCATGCATCCTTAATATATATCAAATTTTGTATGCTTTTTATTGAGTAGACAGAAATGTCTAGATCATATAGGGGTAGTTTCCAAACATAAACTTTTTGACTTAAACTTTGGTTATCCACTGAAAATCCTGGTTATATTATGCTGGTTTATTGTTGTATTTTGAAGAAAAGCATCTCACACATCATTATTGTTTTAAATAGGGCTGGGACAATTCATCGATTCTCGATTCGCAATACAATGATTCTGGTTCGATTATGATATTTTCTCTCTTGAAACGATTCTGAGCTTAGTTTTAACAGCAGATGGTGCTCTATGCTAGTTTTTAACCGCACACTCAAAAGCTCACGAAGAAGAGTACTGTAGAGCAATCATACGTTCGGCTGAGTCATGTAAGTGGTTAAATATACTTGTACCTCAGCTCAGAACGTTTTATGACGTGAGATTAATGTAAATGTAAATAATGTACACCCTTGTAATTCACTTCATCCTTTTCGAACTTTATGAATGATTATTTTAGGTTTAAGTGGTGTTTGTAAAGGAACTGGAAGCAAGCAGAGTATTTGTGTGTCTGATCTTTTATATAATAAACCAAAGGACATGTTTTTTCAATAGCATTCAACATAATGGCACAAATAATGTTGATAGACCTAGTACTGAACACCAACATTTCCTTTTTTTTTAATCAGGTACCGATTTCAGCATTGAGAGTCTCCCTCTTCCTAGACATGAGCAGCACCAGTGGGCACTGTTTCATGAGGAGTCACCCAAGAATAACTACAAGCTTTTTCATGAGCCACTCATTACCCTGTTCAACCACACAGCGAGCTTCAGCCGGCACGCTCATCTGCCTCTCACCACGCAGCACCTAGAGGGCATCAACGCTCTCACTGCACAAACACACCTGCTTCCTCTGGCCTACAAAAACCACCTGAGGAAAACTCTGGCGCCTGTGGTGTACGTCCAGTCAGACTGCGACCCGCCATCTGATAGAGATGTTTACATTCAAGAGCTGATGCAGCACATTCAAGTGGACTCGTACGGACAGTGTCTTCATAATAAAGACCTGCCGCCTCACCTGAGAGACTCTACTGCAATGGACGATCAGAATTTCTACCAGATCCTCGCCCAGTACAAGTTCATCCTGGCCTTTGAGAATGCCATCTGTGATGACTATATCACTGAGAAGCTGTGGAGGCCGCTCAAGCTAGGTGTTGTGCCAGTGTACTACGGAGCACCTAACATACACATGTGGTTGCCAGATAGCAGGAGTGCGATCGTGGTCGATCCCGATGAGCCGCCGAAGAAGCTCGCTCAGTATTTAAAGAGGCTGGACGAGAATGACTGGGAGTATCTGAAATATCTGGAGTGGAAGCTCAAGCGTGAAATCTCGAATGTGAATCTGGTGACAGCACTGAAGGAACGTCAGTGGGGTGTTCAGGATATCGGTCAAGATAACTTCATTGACGTCTTTGAGTGCATGGTGTGTAACAGGGTCTGGGAGAATATCCACAGGCAGGAAAAGGTAATGAAATGACATTTCTGGCAGGATATGTACAAATAAATCACTTAAGCTTTTCACACATCATTCACTTGAGTTTGGTTAAGTTGACTTCCAATATTTTCTCTGATCATATATGTAAGGCTGATGAGTCAAATGTAATAGAAAAAATTTATTACAAATGTGTAATATAATTAATCAACTTTTTGCTATTGTTAACTGGATCTTTTTTTATTTGGTCAATGACAGAAGCTGCCGTCTAAAGTCTGGCGAGCTGAAGAAAGCCACCTCAAGTGCCCATCTCCAAAACTGTTTGACTTTGCCGTGAACTCAAGCTCATCTCTTCGGCAGATGTGGACAGCCAGTTATGAGCAGTCCAAGAAAGAAGCCAGAGCGCTCGGACTGATGCTTCGCAGGAACAGAAACTTCACTGTCACGCAGTTCTGGAGAGAAGTGTTTACAGACCGAGAGGAAACCGATAACTGAACTGTAGTCATCATGTTTATGTTGATGGTAAACCTGTGGGCTGCATTTCAGGAGGAGAAAGAACTTTAAGGTAATGTGTAATTCATAGGGCTATTTCATGTTATGTGGAAAGTTATGTCATTCATAACATTATATTTGTCATACATGGTTTGACATTTTGTCTCAAACACTTGGTACAATGCTCAGGATATGCACTAACCATTTGTTATTTTATTACTCCTTTACAGTAACACTTTACACTAATGTCATTAATTACACACCCTTATGTCGTTCCACACTCGTAAGACCTTCGTTCATCTTCAGAACACAAATTAAGATATTTTTCATACAATCTGATGGCTCAGTGAGGCCTGCATTGCCAGCAAGATAATTAACACTTTCAGATGCCCAGAAAGTTACTAATGACATACAGTATATAAAACATTCATGTGACTACAGTGGTTCAACCTTAATGTTATGAAGCGACGAGAATACTTTTTGTGTGCCAAAAAACAAATGAAATAATGATTTGCCTGATGTGACCTGTTGGAGTTTGGGTTCCTTGCCGCTGTCGCCTTTGGCTTGCTTAGTTGGGGACACTTGATATTTGACTTGACATTTGATATTCAACAGTGCTTTGATCTGCCTGCATTGACACTATTCTTTAAGAGCTGCTGTGCCGCCAAAATAATGTACCAGTAATCAATGTAAAGCTGCTTTGACACAATTATTGTTATTTTGTTTTTTTCGCTTCATAACATTAAGGTTGAACCACTAGTCACATGAACTGTTTTAAATATGTCTTTAGTAGCTTTCTGGGCATCTGAAAGTGAAAAATGATCTTGTTGGCAATACTGGCCTCACTGTGCCATTGGATTTTATGAAAAATATCTTAATTTGTGTTCCAAAGATGAACAAAGGTCTTATGGGTGTGAAACGACATGAGGGTGAGTAATTAATGACAGAATTTTCATTTTTGGGTGAATTAACCCTTTAATGCATTATCTAACAATGATCTCAATACATTTGTTGCAACATTTATTAATCTTTGTTAATGTTAGTTAATAAAAACAACTGTTCATTGAATAATAACATTAAATAATATTAACAGAAACCTTTTTTTATTTTAATAATGTATTAGTAAATGTTGAAATTAATGCTTTTGAAGTATTTAGTTCATGTTAACTAATGTAGTCGACTAGTGTTAACAAATGGAACTTATTGTAATGTGTTTCCAAAATGTCTACAACAGAGGTGTCTGATCCTGCTCCTAGAATCACAGTCCTGCAGAGTTGAACTCCAACCCATTAAACAAAGCTGTAAAGGTCTTCAGGATCATCAGGTGTGTCTGTGCAGCTAAACTCTGCAGGAAGAGGCAGGATTGGACACCCCTAGTATACATCAATGGTAAAACAGGTAAATAAAAAACAGTCTTACTTAAAACACACTAACATGTAATTTATGATTTATGCCATTCATTTGAAGTCATTTATAATTATTAAATAAAGGAGGATTTGTTGAAATTAGTTTTTTTTTTAACCAATTCATAAGGGACAATCACTTTACACCGGGACACTGTAATAAAAACATGAAAGATGTGTGTTATTTGTTCATGGACTATGACATTCATAGATTTATTGGTAGATTCTGGTTGAAGATCTGATGACATTCAGAGTAAAAGTATGCAACAATTCAGAAAATCTGAATTTTTTACACCACTGTATTTGTTTCCTGAGCATCTTCTTTGTGTTCAAATGAGATTGCAGAAGGCAGAACAGGTCCTGTGTGTTTAGACAATGTTTAGTACTCAAGGCAGCAGCCTAATATTCTTTAAACAAATGACAACTTTACACATTCTAGTATGGATATGAATAACAGGTTCTTTGTATAAAAGGCTTCTCAAAAAATAAAATTCCCTCTTTTATTGCTGCGTAGTCTTGTGAGAAGTGCTTCCTCTTCACACTTTTTGACACTAGATGGAGACACAAACATGCACAATGTGTTTGGCTCTTCAGTACAATGTTGTAAAAGTGTATATACTTACTGAGCAGTAATGTTTACAATGAGTTATACAGAGGTTAAATTTGTGATTATATATATATATATATATAACTCTGCAAAACTGTGACTCTAGGAGCAGGATCAGACACCTCTGCTGTACACATTTTGGAAACACATTACAATAAGTTCCATTTGTTAACATGTACAATTAAAATACTTCAAAAGCATTAATTTCAACATTTACTAATACATTATTAAAATCAAAAATCATTGTGCATCAATGAGGCTTGGACGGCCAACACCCTGTGGCTGGTTTGTGATTTGTCCCTCCTCGGACCAATGTTGCTAAATTCTCAGCACTGCTGACCGAGAGAAACCCACAAGCCTTTCTGTTTCAGAGATGCTCTGACCCAGTCGCCTTGCCATAACAATTTGTCAAAGTCGCTCAGATCTTTATTCCTGCCCATTTCTTCTGCGTCCAGAACTTAATACGTGGCCTTGTTAGGAGATGATCAATGATATTCACTTCACCTGTGACTGGTCGTAATGTTTTGACTCATCAGTCAGTGTATATTGTGATATTGAAGTTAATTCTATAGTAGGTTTAAAATGAAATGTACTATAGGTGTGTTGTTCTGTCGTTGAAATCCATGTAAAATTCTGTTAAACAACATTTTCATCAAGGAAGATAAATCTGCTACAAACCAGTTATGAATTTAGATGTTTTAATAATGTGTTAAAACTTAAACAGCAACAAGTCACTGTTTCACATTCTTCAATCCATCAGATTGATAGTTACCAGTGCATTTCAGACAGAAATACTCTAGATCAGTGTTTCCCAACCCTGTTTCTGGAGGCACACCAACACTATGCATTTTCCAACTCTTCCTAATCAAACACACCTAATTCAACTCATCAGCTCGTTAGTAGAAACTCCAAGACTAGAAATATATGGATCAGATAAGGGAGACATCCAAAACATGTACTGTTGGTGTGCCTCCAGGAACAGGGTTGGGAAACACTGCTCTAGATTCCTAAAACCTACCGGAATTACAGACATTTTTCAAATTCAGGTGAGTACATGTTATACAGAGCTGAACAATACAGACTTTGTACAGAATACTTTTCTTTGGTTAAGTCCAGAAATCATTCTGGAACTACAAGTTTTAACTGTTGGTGAGTTTTTACATGTAATTCATGCAGTGATGAACTTGTGATAAATTGATACCCAACGTAAAAGAATGTTCAACTGATGCAAAGATTAACAATATAGCGACAGACAGTGGGAAGCAGTCAGCAGAGCAGTGGTGGCAGAGCATACATGAGATTTTGAGGTAGTGGATTAGTCTGGAGTTAATCTCCAGTCATCAGTCTGGAGATTAACATGCTCAGATAGGATGAATACAGTGCTGTTTTCTGGGAAGAGGCTGTGATAAGTTTCACATTAAAGGGCTGGTATAATGGCACTTTTACCAGATGTAAAATAAGTCTCTGATGTCCCCAGAGTGTGTATGTGAAGTTTTAGCTCAAAATACCTTGTCACTTTTTGAGGGTGAGCAAAAACGCTCCGTTTTTGTGTGTGTCCCTTTAAATGCAAATGAGCTGCTGCTCTCAAAAGGGGGGGAGTTTCAGGAGCTCGCGTTAGCACTTAATGCGGGCGTACTCAAGCATGGATTTTTGCTGTCGTACGAGCTCGAATGCGATTTTTTTCAATCGCGTGAAAATCGTTGATGCTCGTATGGTCGCGGCTCGTATCATGTGCGAGGAATTACGAGCCGAGCAGAGTGCTTTACCCGACCTCCCGATTATTTTTAAACATTTCAAAAAAGTTCGGGAGCTATCGGTTTGAATTCGTGACATGTGTGCGGTTAAACAAGCCGATTTTTCGATCTATCTGAAGTTGACCAATCAGGAGCTACGAAAAACCACAGAAGAAGAAAGATGAAGATGACAGCGCCACGCCGAATTTGGTCCATTGAAAAGGAGGATAAACTCGCTGAACTTTGGGCGAGCGCTGCATGATGTGTCAAGCAGTGTGTATGACAGGATCGACCGAGATGATATTTTACAGCGGATCGCCCAAGAGCTACAGTTATCAGGTCAAAAAATAAATTATGCTTAATCCGACTCGACTCATGATCCTCTCTTGTTCACGACATGAAATTTCTCTGTACCAGGGACGATTTCTTTAAGACTGCAAGGGAAGCTCGGCTTCTCTTATAATGCCACAAAATTAATGGTCAAATATGTACTATTGTATTAACATTTTATTGACTAAAAATGCGTTAGAAAACGTTCATCTCAAAGACGAGTTCGTTCAGAATCAGTTACATATAGCAGGTCGGCTGACTCGATTTCCTTCTCATACATTCCCGCAGCGTCACAGTGCATTTCCCTATTGAAGCCCAGCGTCCATTGACTTCAATGGGGCTGCTTTGAA
>RJVU01029436.1:9021432-9045978 GCA_003731715.1 Anabarilius grahami
GGAGCGCTTTATTGGATTTTTTGATGTTTCGGGGGGGCGAGATGCCCAGTCCGTTTTTGAAATATTAAATGAGAACATGCAGGGCTACAATTTTAAGGACAAGCTTGTGGCACAGACCTATGATGGGGCTGCTGTCATGGCTTCAGATCTCAATGGTCTGCAGGCCAAAGTGAAAGCAATAGCCCCCAGTGCAATGTTTGTGCATTGCTATGCACACCGACTGAATCTGGTGCTGTCACAGGGGGCTAAATGCTTGCCTGAGTGCAGAATTTTTTTTGCATCACTCTCTGGATTTGCCACATTTTTTTCAAAATCCACAAAGAGGACATATTTTCTGGAGTCTGCAGGCTGTTCAAGGTTGCCCAGAAACGCTCCTACTCGATGGAATTTCACATCACGGATAGTGAGCACTGTGGCAAACAATTATGATGGCCTCCTGCAGACATTTGAGAACATCATTGCAGATACAACAATGGATGATGATACACTGGATTGTGCCAAAGGCTTTGTGAGGAAACTGGAGGATTTTGAGTTTGTGTTCATGTTGTACACATATGAACAAATCTTCTCTGAGACTGATGTGGTCTTTGATATTGTCCAGCAGAGGGCGATGGATGTTCTTTACTGCAAGAACAGAATTGAATCTCTTCTTGCATTTGTCAAAGAGAAGAGGTCAGAGGGGGCTTTCCAAGCCATTTATGCCAAAACAGCAGATCTCACATCAGACCCACGAGATGAGCCCATGAGAAAGCGCCGTCTGACCCAATTGCAGGATCCCCAAGTGCGATACAGAAATCTGTACATGGCCATCCTTGATAACATCTTGGAGCAGATTCCTCAACGTTTTTCAAATTTGGAAAGCATGCTCTTCTTAGAATTAGTCAATCCAGGGAAATTTGATGACATGAGACAGGTATTTCCAGAGGAGGCCTTCCAAAGTGTCCTGAAAAGTTATGGCCATCACTTTGATTCAGGAAGATTGAGGTCAGAACTTCAAGTCCTGTATTCAGATCAGGACTTGCAGGGTAACAGGGGAAAGCTGTGTGATTACTTGGTGTTCCTTAAAGACATGGAGTTGGACAGTGCAATGCCTCAGCTTTACAAACTGTTCTCATTAGTGGCAACAATTGGAGCTACATCTGCAGGTGTAGAAAGGAGCTTCTCCTGTTTAAAGCGACTCAAGTCCTACACCCGAAACACAATGGGCCAAGGCCGTTTAAGCAGCCTAGCTCTGCTGGCCATTGAGAGGACACTGGTCAAGTCACTTGAAAAGACTCCTAGTTGGTACGACAGGGTCACATACCATTTTCTTGAAAAGGAACGTAGGGCAGAATTTACTTTTAAATAAATCGACAATTTTATGATGTAGGCCGAAAATGAGCTTCCCCTCTCTGACAGACCAGTGCTCTGTACTACTGTACTATACGTGTTGGTAGCCATTATATTTAGTTTAATATTTGTTTGAATATGTCTATTATAATGTTATGTTTTAATTTCATCTATTTGATTAAGACTGTCTGTTTTTAAGCTCTTTTTCTATTTTTGTATTATTGTGTTTTTGAGATGTAAAGCACTTTGGTTCAACAAGTGTTGTTTTAAATGTGCTATATATATATATATATAAAAGTTGATTTGATTTGATTTAAGACAAGTGAACAGCATGAGTAAGATAGAATACATCATAAGATGCGCAATACATTTGGAGACATGGAGTGGGTCAGACATGATTTTGATCACTTCATTAAGTTTTGTTTTGTAGAAAGTCTTTCTTCAAAGGGAATTTCGTTTTGTAAAAATTGTATCTTAATTTTAATCATTGTTTCATCAACCAATTGCCTGGATTTAATAAATAAGAAGCAACTATATTAATGGAAGCGCGGGCGCGATCACTTGATCTGGAGCGCGTCTTATAGGCTAAGTGAACTGAAACTCGGCGTATAGGCTGCTTGCCTCACAGACATGAGAAAAATATCTATAGAAAGCTTGAAATGTCTTCTTTTAAACGAAATAATTAAAAACGAAAAGAAATGGGCTACTTTCTGATTATGTAATCTGTGCATTCTCTCTCTAAGCGCGTCCACTATGCGGAGATGATGAGAGTTAGCAATGTCAACTTCATCTTTGCAGCTGACACTGATTTAGAAAACATTAGATTATTAAAAAAAACAATTTAAATGTCTCCTTGCTGTTTTTTGTCACATTCATAATCTTTTATTTTGCCGGTTCTTTATGGCAAGCTTTATGCGTGCGCTTGAGTGCTATATAGCCTAAATGCAAATTATAATAGTTTATTCTCTCCAGTATTTAAGAAATTAAATGTGATTAGTCAACTAATGGCTTGAAGAACTATAGTCGATGAGAAAAAAAATATTCCACATATGCCTATTTTCTATCCAGCATGCCACAATTCTGATTTGAGCTCGCGCTCCGCTCGCACACACACACACACACACACACACACACTGAACTTTGTGCGATTGCTTCGGAAATCGGCAGGTCGAAAAATCGTGTCGTAAATCGTGTAGTATATCACCTCGTCCGTACGATTTTCAGATAAACTCACTCGTGACGTGTGCGTGGACATACGATCGTGTACGCCCGCCTTTAACAGCACCTCACATTACCTCACGCAGACTCACTGAAAATGTCAGAAACTTCAGCCTTTTATGTTCAAAATGGAGTCGAACAATGATGGAAACACTCAAGAAGACAACATTTTGAATGCAACAGGACTCTTCTGAACGGTTAGTTGATTAAGATAGTTAACTCCACATCAGCTACATAAATTAAAGTAATTGATTCGCATATCACTCCTGTGGGAACTGTTGTAAGACCCTACAGAGCCAGAGAATATATGCTGCATGAAGATAGAAGGTATAGTTTAGTTTAATTATGGTTATAACATGTCATTTTGCCATCTTGCTTTTATGACATGCTGTTACATTTGTGTTATGTAGCTACTGTAATGCAGTAACATGGCCTCACCCCTTTGTTGCGTGTTCTCGGGGGCGGGGTTTATGTAAATTCTAGGGTTAGTGATGTCACCAACCCGGGAAGAAGCTCATTGCAGTCCCTATAGCTGTTTGTCTTTTAAAGAATTCTCTGGAATACAACAATATCTCCATTTGCACTGAACTTTCAGCGCTGGAACTTTGCAGATACTGTTTATGCTCAAGCAGCAACATTACACACTAAAGTTGAAAAAGTGAAATCGCAATGAACCACCCCTTCAGGGGTATGGTACAGGACTATGTGACAATTTGTTACAACCAGCATAGCTAGTCACCAGTTTTTTTGGAAACCTGTGTTTTGGATGCTGGTTGTTTCCCCACTTGGATCCTTAACTAGCCTAACCAGCAAGACATCCTTGCTCAGCCGGCTTCAGCAGAAAGGTTGATCAGCATTTTTTGCATGAAAATGAATGCTGGTCAAAAGTTGGTCTTTACTGCAGCGTCATGGTGGTGCATTCAGGAGTTGTCCAAAATATAATTGCAAGCTAAAAAGTGTGGAAACAACAAACAATACTAAGTCTAAGTCTTCTTCATAATAAACAGGAAAATGTTAAAGGTAAGAGGCATCCATTGAAGTGGTTAAAGAAGAACAGAAGAGGTTTCTCTGGCTGTGGTTGGGTCTCTTGAGAAAGGGATAAACAATAGCAGACCAACAGATGTCTGTCACCAAAAGAGAAAGTACAACAGTAATGTCTATATTTCAGGTAATTGTAGGTCACAAGGACTCTTCATTAGTCCTTCCAAGCTGTTCTTCCTCAGTGGACACCCGCAGATAAACCTCACTACTTTGTCCAGCAAGGCTGGTCTACTGGCACAGATGCTCTGAGTACATGCTGCTGCTGATAACTGGTTGTGAGAGAAACGGTCTGCTTAACCACTGTTATCACCAAGACGCCTTCACACAGGCACATTCATGACAAGCAAAGTGGACGAACGGAACCACATAATTCACTATATGGCACAAACTGATTGGTCTCTGTTGCATTTGCAGTCAGTGAGCTTGCTAATCAATATTTAAATACTTGGGTTCAGTGTTCGCTGTAAGCGGGTCTTCAGAAACCCTGCACTGCCCCCAGCTCCACCCATATAGATCTGCTAGGGGTTATTTCATGTGTGTTGTTTGTGCAGCAGCAGTATGTCTTACAAGCTCATAACGGCTTGTATGTGGATGTTTTTGCAGTAGCAAGAACGACTGATTCTCTTCTAACCTGTGCAACAACAAATAAGCTGCAAGAACAAGTAAGAATAGCTTCACACCCTCCACAGAGATCCTCTCAGTACCAATTACTCTATGTAACTCGTAATGAAGAGAGTAATTCTTTAAATATCATGCCTTAGTCACATTCCTCCGCAAGCGCACGTGAGCTCGGCTTTACAGATACTCGCTGATATGATCACAGAGAGCGAGCAACAACACCCGGACTCTGTTCTTATCATTCTCGGGGACTTTAATAAAGCGATTCTCTTACGTGAACTTCCAAAATACAGACAGCATGTTACTTGTCCCACCAGAGACAGTAATACACTGGATCACTGTTACACAGCAATAAAGGATGCATATCACTCTGTCCCATGGGCAGCTTTGGGGCTCTCTGATCACTGTTTAGTTCATCTCATACCGACCTACAGGCAGAAACTGAAATCAGCCAAACCTGTAGCAAAGACTGTAAAGAGATGGACCACCGAAACAGAGCGGGCTTTACAAGCCTGTTTCGAATGGACTGATTGGAGTGTTTTTGAAGCTGCTGCCACCGATCTGGACGAGCTCACAGAGACTGTTACATCATATATCAGTTTCTGTGAGGATTTGTGCATTCCTACCAGGACTCATCTAACTTACAACAACAAACCCTGGTTTACTGAAAAACTCCGTCAGGCCAAAGAAGATGCTCGCAGAAGTGGGGACAGAGTCTTGTACAAACAGGCCAAATACACACTGGAAAAGGAGATCAGAGTGGCAAAGAGGAATTATTCCGATAAACTTCGGAATCAGTTCTCTTCTAATGACACGGCTTCAGTGTGGAAAGGTCTGAAAGTCATCACCAACTACAAGACACCATCCCCCAGCTCTGTGGCGAATCAACGACTTTCAGACGATCTGAACGAGTTTTATTGCAGGTTTGAAAAATCACCATTCACACCTCCTAAAAACCCCCTTCTCCCCCACACCTACAATTCAGTTCAGTGAAGATGATGTGCGCCAGGTCTTCAGAAAGTACAAGAGAAGAAAGGCACCAGGCCCAGACAGCGTTTCACCAGCCTGTCTGAAAACCTGCGCTGACCAGCTGGCCCCCATCTTCACACAGATCTTCAACAGGTCACTGGAGCTGTGCGAAGTCCCCTCATGCTTCAAACGCTCCACCATCATCCCCGTCCCAAAGAAACCCAAAATTACTGGTCTTAATGACTACAGACCTGTGGCTCTTACGTCTGTGGCCATGAAGTTGTTCTAAAGATTGGTTCTGGCTTATATGAAGGACATCACTGGACCCTTACTGGACCCCCTGCAGTTTGCTTACCGAGCAAACAGGCCTGTGGATGATGCAGTCAATATGGGACTGCATTATGTTCTCCAGCGTCTGGACAGACCAGGGACTTATGTGAGGATCCTGTTTGTGGACTTCAGCTCTGCTTTTAACACCATCATCCCATCACTCCTCCAGCCCAAATTAACTCAGCTCTCTGTGCCCACCACTGTCTGTCAGTGGATCACCAGCTTCCTGACAGACAGGCAGCAGCTAGTGAGGCTGGGAAAATTCTCATCCAGCACCCGCACCATCAGCACCGGCGCCCCTCAGGGCTGTGTTCTCTCCCCACTGCTCTTCTCCCTCTACACCAACAACTGCACCTCTAAAGACCCCTCTGTCAAGCTCCTGAAGTTTGCGGACGACACCACAGTCATCGGCCTCATCCGGGACGGTGACGAGTCTGCTTACAGACTGGAGGTTGAACATCTGGCTGTCTGGTGCAGTCTAAACAACCTGGAGCTCAACACGCTCAAGACAGTGGAGATGATCGTGGACTTCAGGAGAAACCCCCCTGCTCTCCCCCCACTCACCATCATGAACTGCAGTGGAGTCATTCAGGTTTCTGGGCACCACCATCTCTCAGGACCTGAAGTGGTACATTCACATTTAGTCCATTGTGAAAAAGGCCCAGCAGAGGTTGTACTTCCTTCGCCAGCTGAGGAAGTTCAACCTGCCACAGGAGCTGCTGAAACAGTTCTACTCTGCCATCATTGAATCCGTCCTTTGCACTTCAATTACCGTCTGGTTCAGCTCAGCTACCAAATCTGACCTCAGAAGACTACAGAGGGTAGTCCGGTCTGCTGAGCGTTTGAATTGGTACAACCCTCCCCACTCTCCAAGAACTGTACTTATCCAGAGTGAGAAAAAGGGCAAAGAAAATCACTCTGGACCCCTCACATCCAGCACACTCCCTCTTTGAACTGTTGCCATCTGGTCGACGCTACAGAGCTCTGAGCACCAGAACGACCAGACACAAGAACAGTTTCTTCCCTCAGGCAATCCATCTCATGAACACTTGACAAACACGGAACACACAACACTATTATACATTTACTTAAAACACTTATTTATATTTCAAATTTGCACACATCATAACTGTACTAAAAATTGTCTAAATTATATATATGTTTTTTGCTTTTTTTTGCACTTTGTCTATCTTGTATACTTGTATATTATTCTTTTATTCTTTTTATTATCTGTGTCTTGTCTTGTCGCTGTCACTCTGTTGCACTGTGGAGCTTCTGTCACTAAAACAAATTCCTAGTATGTGTAAACATACCTGGCAATAAAGCTCTTTCTGATTCTGATTCTGATTAGATGCTGAGCAAATAAAATTACTGCAGATTATTCAAATTGCTAGTTTGAATTTTGGTATGCAGTGGACAATGAAACTTTTTTAGATGGCCTTTTCTGGTTACATTTGTATGAACAGAAGTGAATTGAGTGTTAAGTCTAGTTTGACCATGCCTTTAGTAAGTCTTCAAATGCATTTAAGTAAACATCCACGGTTATTTGCACTGAACACAGGAAGGCCTGACAGGAAAATAAACAATTATTTTCTAGAATTTTCCTTAAATGTTGTCTTTTGATCCATTTACAACCTTGTGTGGCAGATCAGACAGTAGTCATGTTCTTTTGGTCATAGAACGTTACATCCACACGGGCTCTTTGCAATAACATGCTAGTTCTTTCAGCCAGTGAACCAGTCATTGTTCTGAGTACGGGGTGAGGAATAATAAGGTGAGGTTGATGTGATTCATGCACAAAAGGACACATTTGCTTTATGTGAAAGACTACAGCCAAAACCTCTTGCCTGGTTACACAGTACGACTGCTACTGAAAATGCCAACATTACTGAAAACATGTCCACTGTCCAAGGTTGCAAGTGCAAACCACAGCTGTCAAGATGCTGGAACACAACTGCAAGTTGATGAAGGCTCTCATCCAGTTATTTTAGCCAGGATGATAATGTCGTCCAAATAAATACCAGGGTATTCCACTGAAGTCCACAATGAACATTTCCCTCACTGCCCTCTTGAACAGGGATGGGCAATTCTGGCCCCCAAGGTCCTTGTTGGACACATTGCACAAAACAAATGAGATTTATTATTTTCTTTGTTTCATTAATACAGTGTATACGAAAGGGACTTTTAAATCTCTGGCCTAAGGGAAGCAGTTGAAATTCAGTACACAATGGGTGGGTGCCATCGGAAAGGACTAACTGGCCCTTCCTAGTCACCCTATGTTTATAAATTTGAGAGATAGTCCCTAAGTCAGTGCCCACTATCTTGCTGCACATTGTAACTAAACTACTCAACTAACCCATATTCTTTACATTAAGATTGCCATTCCAACAAATAATATAAAAACTTAAGACAGATTCAATAAAACAGGTGTAAAACATTTTCATAAAAGAAACATCCTCAGAAAATACATACGCTGAAGAGCTCTACCAGTAATAATGTCAGTGTTAGCCTCAAATTTTAGTTTATCATCAAATACAGTTCCTAAATATTTATACTGGTCTCTCTGGAAGAAGAGATAGCAATATCTCAATGGGATTATCCTGGTTCAATAAAGGATAACTAAAATACTGCTATATAAATATTAAATATTATATAAATATTAACTCTGGCCCTTGAGATCTACTTTTTTGCAGAGTTTAGCTCCAACCCTGATCAAACTCACTTGAACAAGCTAATCAATGTCTTCAGGATTACTAGAAAGCTACAGGCAGGTGAGTTTGATCAGGGTTGGAGCTAAACTCTGCAGGTCTATAGGTCTAAAATAGAGGATTTCAGTCCTGCTCCTGGAGATCCACTGTCCTGAAGCATTTAGCTCCAATGTCGACTCATTTTCATCCTTGCAATTTATAAAAATTCAGCTTGATACAAAAAAATATTGCTTTTCCAATTAAAACTGTAACTTTATACACATAGTACCTCACTTATCACAATATTTCATAAGAGATGCTTGACTTTAGAGAATGTTTTAAGTATCTATATTAGGAGCACAGTCTGAATAAGCCATGGAAAGTTCAGTCCATTCCACCTCCAAGGGAGTTTTCCCAGCAATTTTGTAACAGCTGCTGCAATCGAGCAGTGTGAAAAAGTTTGACTGGGCTCTGGAGGGTTACTCACTCGCTCCAATCAAGAGCTCAGGACACCAGCGGAGCCGTGGAGCCCCTCCACCAGAGACGCTCAGTGACATTTCTGAAGGCAGATGCTTCTCTGGGAATTTCTCTCTATCATAAAACAAAGTTGTGCTTGTCCATGGAGCTTAGTGGGTGGAAAAGTTAAATCAGAGCATTTCCTAAGGATCAAGGCATTTATAAAGTGCCATGTTCAGTGTTTGAGCCTCGAACATTATCAGGAAGGCTCCAGAGTTTAGGAGCAAAATGTTAAAAAGCTCTACCTCCTTTCGTGGACATTGTTATAGGTACTATCAATAGTATTTGACCTTAAAATGGATTGTAGCATGAAAAGATTGGTTAAATATAAATGAGCTTGGCCATTTAGGGCTTTATAACAAGTAGTAATATTTTATATTCTATGCAAATATTTTCTTGCATTTTAAACTGTGTAGCATTTTATGGAGGACACAGGAAATTCACCCTAAAATCTGAAGGATTTTGTAATACTTGAGTCATTACTAGGTTACCATGATCTTCACTTTAGAATTAATTATGCATTATGCATTATTCACATTAATTATGAACCATATAGTGGTTCTTAGTAGTCCTCTCTGAGGTATGAAAAAAAAGTAGCTATTGATAAGCTAACAGTGAACTACCTTTATTTATATAGTGCTTTTTACAATGCAAATTGTGTCAAAGCAGCTTTACATTGATAACTGATACATAATTTTGGCTGCACAGCAGCTCTTAAAGAATAGTGTCAATGCAGGCAGATCAGAAGCACTGTTGATTAAATGTCAAGAATACTGTTGAATATCAAATGTCAAGTCAAATGTCAAGTGTCCCCAACTAAGCAAGCCAAAGGTGACAGCGGCAAGGAACCCAAACTCCAACAGGTGACATCAGGTGGCAAACAAGTGGCAAACAGGTGTTAAATGGAGAAAAAACCTTGGGAGAAACCAGGCTTAGTCGGGGGGCCAGTTCTCCTCTGGCTAACAGTGCTTTGTTATGAATCAAGTTGCTATCATAAGTCTGATAGGATCGCAACAATCAAAGTGTTTATTTCAGTTCCATCCAGTTGAGGATCGTATTCATCACGCCGGTATGGACGGTTTGTTGAGGAACTGTGCTACTGGCTGTCGTGTTGATGATGTCTTCACAATGGATGATCTAGTCGACTCGATCTCTGCTGATACTTCAGGGCTGCTACTTCAGGCTGGTCATGTCATGGCGCCGGTCCTTGGTCTCAGCTGGATACGGCCCGGATCCGGTTGACTACGGTAAACCTCGGGATAAACAGAAAGACTAATATTAGCGTAGATGCCATTCTTTTTCTGATGTAACGAGTACATCTGGTGTTATAGGAAGTGTTCCCGGTTCCGGCTGACCTAATTTATGCAGCCTAATAATCCTTTAACGGATTTGAAAATATAAATTGATAATGTGTTATGTGTATGCCAAGTTAAAGAGATGCGTTTTTAGTCTAGATTTAAACTGACAGAGTGTGTCTGCTTCCCAAACAATGCTAGGAAGATTGTTCCAGAGTTTAGGTGCCAAATAGGAGAAGGATCTACCGCCTGCGGTTGATTTTGATATTCTAGGTATTATCAGCTGGCCTGAATTCTGAGATCGCAATAAACGTGAAGGACTATAATGCATTAAGAGCTCGCTTAGGTACTGGGGAGCTAAACCATTTAGTGCTTTGTAAGTAATTAGCAAGATTTTAAAATCTATACGATGTTTAACAGGAACTACCTGCTATTACTGTACTTATTTACTAATTCATTTATCAGAGTTTCTTTTTAGTTAATAATAGTTATACTGGAATGTTAATATTGCGTTCCTCATTTGTTCCTGTGTAGTTATTCATTAATGACGGAACAGTATTCTGAAGTGTTACGCATAAAGCAAAGAATGAGGTTTCAACTCATGGGATAGAAACTCTTTAATGCCATCCGGTATGTGCTATCAGATATCTAAAATGATTGAAATGCTTTTTGTTCAAACTGTAACTGGTCTGCCAGGATTCCATTCATTTCAAGGAATAGTTCTCCCAAAAATGAAAGTTCTCTCATCATTGACTCACCTTCATGCCATCCCAGACAATCCCAGAACTCAAACAACGATGTTTAGAAGACCCTGTGTGTCTCTGTGGCTCTGCACCTAAAGGCAGTAAAGTAATCCATAAGACTCCAGTGGTTTAATCCACAACTTCTGAAGAGGTCTCATCAGTTTGGGGTGAAAACAGACCAAAAATTGACTCTTTTCTTCACTGAATGTCTAGTCATTGCCACAGTCTCTACCCTTGTGAATAAGTACACTTTAGCATAATATTGATTGCATGTCAGATGGTCTGTAAAATCTGATTGCGATGAAACCAGATGATGGCAAAATAAGTAAACAAAAACATTTTTAAAGGATTAGTTCACTTTCAAATGGAAATTACCCCAAGCTTTACTCACCCTCAAGGCATCCTAGGTGACCTTTATGACTTTCTTCTTTCTGATGAACAATCGGAGAAATATTAATAAATAACCTGACACATCCGTGCTTTAACTTATATTTAACTTTAAAATAAGTATACAGTAATAAGGCATTTACAAATAATTTGCAAACTGTTAATTAATATTGAGATCTTCATTCATCATCACTGTAATTAAGTGTTATTGTTTAATTAGCTAATTTGTAAAGAATTAGATAATGCTTTGTTAAGAACTAAAGCTTATAAACTATTAATTAACTATAAACTACAGTAATAGTTTTCAAATGATTTATAAGTGCTTTGTTACTGTATACTTATAATAAAGTGTTACCACTACTTCTGTAAAGGGATTATCAGTCTTTCAGAAAGCTGTTCTGGTCAAGCACAGACACTTCTGTTATATTCATTATTATAACCTGGTTATTTTACACAGTGACAAGAAAATGAACAGAAATGAAGAGTTGGTTTTTAGGCCTATATAATAACTGAAGTTAGTTTATTGCACAGTGAGGGATTAGTTAGCTTACACGAGGGTGCCAAGTTCATTTTCATATTTTTAACATCTTGTTATTTTGATTTTGTTAAAAAGGGCAGAATTTAGTGAGTGACAAAGGCAACTACAAAATGTCACTAAATACATAAAATTGCTACTAATGTTTGTGCTGTTGTTGTGCCACCAAAATGGTCACTTTCTGGAGGATGTTGTCATTAAGGAGTTAATTTTGGTAGTTAAAAGTGAAACGCTTAGAATTTCTGGACCACTTGCGTCACCGAACACAATGCAAAAATAATGAATGCTTTCAAACAGGTTTCCAGATCAATGCCCTGGTCTGCCTTCGGTTGGAAAAGTAAACGCTTGATGTCAGAGGGTGCAAATTGTTCTCGTCATAATCTTCTGTGAGTATCTTCAGCAGTTGCAAGAGTGACAGCAAAACCATAAGTCATGAAAACAAGTCAAGGTTGAACAACCCAGATGAAGCAGGAGTGTTGTAATATCTACAGCTCAAATGCTGCAGTATTCTCGATACATTGATTTTCTTTCTGTTTCTGACTTGTGTGGACAGGCGTTCACACTGCATGTATGGCCACAGGTCTGTTCACGTTTTTTTAGACTGCACTGTCAATTTAGTGTAAACACAAAATGAAAATCTTTACAGTTTCACTCACTGAGGTAACTGCTGACATTTTTTATGTTTGTTCCTCATTTTAGTGAGCAGTCTTGCACTGAAGTAAAAACAGTAGATTACATAGCTTTATACATGTTCTATGTCGATTTCACAACTTGCCATTTCTGTAAAGGCCACAATAATAAAAGTCTTAAAAGTGTAAACTATTTATCTTGGCCTGTGATCAATTGTGGACAAATTCTTCTGTCTCTGGGAATTTTTTGGTTGTTTCTGTTTCTGGCAAACTGGATTGTTCTTGTAAATACCAAACACGCCATTCACATCCTTTGCTGGGGTGTGTGTTAACATCACTTTTAGTTCAACAGTCAGGGAACCTGCAAACCATTTCATCGATTTAACTTCAAAATCTAAACATTTTGCTACTATGAACTGCATTAGGAACATTCTTAAAGACAGACTTTGCTGAAAAAGACTAGTCCAGTTGCTGTACAACTGATGTAAGCATTTGCTTGGAAATATGATTATTTTAATCTTACTTGTGAGTGAAAACTACAAAATTAAACTACAGTACAGTATTATGAACAAACTTATTGAAAGTATTAAATGTATGAAGAGCGGTGAAAGTGCATGACTGAAACCTAACTATAGTTCCTACACAGATGTCCAAGTGAGCCCAAGCACATTTGTGGAGTGCGGACACCCCATGCTGGGCATTTTACCATCATTTTTTGACTTTTTTGACCAGTGTTTCCCAACCCTGTTCCTGGAGGCACACCAACACATTTTGGATGTGATTTGACCCATATAATTTTGGTCTTGGAGTCTCTGATAATGAATCGATGAGTGGATTCAGGTCAGTTTGACTAGGAAGAGTTTGAAAATGTGTTGTGTTTGTGTGCCTGCAGGAACAGGGTTGGGAAACACTGGTCTGTGCCAAGTTTATGATTTTTCTTCAATTTCCAGTATTCATATTACCAATAGGTGGCATTGTCACCAAATCCAATAAGCTCAGGTTAATGTGACGACATGTACCAAACTTTGTCAATATGCTGAAGTATTGTGAAGATAAGTCTTCACTTCCTGTTTGCCATCCTTACCGTGAGATTTCATGTGCAGTTTGTTACATCAAAAGAACATTATCTGACCCAAGATTCTGTGATCAGCTGATGAGTTAAAAGAAAACCCCTAAAATTGTCACCAGCAGAGCTGATACCTGCTGAGACCATACTGGTCAATGGGCAGCCAGACAGCAAAGAATACAGAAGGTACCAGATAAATTCAAGCAAAGGAAAAGCAAATCAAATGTCTTTAGGAGTTAAGATTACCATCAAATGCTAACAACTTTAACTCCTTTAAACAGCTTACAATCTGTTTAGAGAATAAGACATTGCAAAAAATAAAGAGATCCAACACAACTTCAAGCTATCATACATAGCGGCCAGACATTTTATAGAGTTGTTCACACAAGAGCAATTGAAAATGAACATTATGGTCATGTCTTGACTGACATCGCTGATCGTGCTTGTTTGCATGTGTTGTGCAAGGCATGCCTGTGTTTGTCCTCCTGCGCTCATGCAGCTATCAGAACAACTTTATTTGTCTCTGTGGAGAGTATCTGTTCTTCTTTTATCTTTATCGTGGTGATCAACCAATAAGCCAAAATCTGCTATGCTGGAACATTGATGCATTTAGAGATCTCACGTCTTATATCTTGGTTTGAATATTTCTGTAAAAGGTAACCATTTCATCCAAAAAGTAAATGAACAGCCATTTCTGAAAACAAAAATAAGTACGATGATGGAAGAGGTGACGTCACCTTTAAAGCCGCCATCTGTATCAAACAAAATCAAACAACTTAAAATGGTCTAAATAGTTACATAAAGGCTTGAGTTAGAAGCAACAGAAAAAAGGCTGTTTTCAAGTGTCCCAGAAGCAGTTCAGCTCATTTTTATTGTACAATCAGTTTCATGGATATTTGTCATTGTGAACATTTATTGTTTTTTTCGAATGCAAGTTTGAATGACAGAATGTTGAATAACAGAGTCTAGGCCTAAATGGCAAAACAACACACAATTATATTATGGAGTTATGAGAAGAAGAAAAAAAAAAAAAACACTAAAAATAAGGTTTTGTTGATGTACCCAAAGATTGCAAATATCTCTTATTGTCATTGCTATATTAAAATATAGATTTATAGATGCTAGATTCCATAAGGCCCAGATAATAAATAAATAAATAACAAATAAATAAAGAAAATAAATACAATAAAACGGGCCACATTTCATGAAAGAGGAAACGTAGGGGAAAAGGCCTTCACACACTAGAGCCAGGAGCTTTATAGTGAGCTCTAGGGTTAAAAGTGTTGTCTGTGTAATCAGTTCTTCTGTTTTGCAAGCTGGATAGACTATTAGAGGCTATTTTTCAGTAAACCCTTGTGAATACATAAGTTACTGTAGTAATCTGGTGACGCAAACATAACAAAATACTGTACAACAGGTGATTTGTTCTTTAAATGATCACACATATATACATAAACATGATGAGAAATAACACAAAAACACAAAGGAACACTTTGAATATAATGTAACTTTCTACATGGATAGCAATGGACAAATGTAAAAAAAATTATCTGGACAATAACTAATAAAATAAAATATAGGAATTAAAATGATGTCAGTATCATAAAAGTGGTGCTATAACTTTCCCACAATGCATTGCCTGAAAAGCCA
The DNA here is from genome assembly GCA_003731715.1 of Anabarilius grahami. NCBI lineage: Eukaryota > Metazoa > Chordata > Actinopteri > Cypriniformes > Xenocyprididae > Anabarilius > Anabarilius grahami. Next base: position 9,036,446 of record RJVU01029436.1, read on the forward strand.
AAGAGCATGATCGACAAAGTGAGCCATATATTCAGTCATAAATCAGTAATCAAATCTAATGGCTTTCTCATAGAACTAATGTCTGCTATACATGACAGCCATAATATAAAATGATTATGTTTCATTAATAGCTGATCGTACATGATTTGCTTCCTGTGAATTTTTTTTCTTCATTCTATAGCTTTTGAATTGTCTTGTTTTCAGTTTGCAGCAGCCTCACATCAATATTTTTTATCAAAATGCAGAAATAATTAGCAATGTAAATAAAAACATTCTTGCCAAGTCAGATTAAATCAAATTTTCAAGGCCAGTCCTGGCGAGCAGCCGCTCTGGACGTCTCTCATATCGGACACGATCATCTGAATCAGGTGTGTTAAATATGGGAGACATACAAAATGGACCCGGATCAGGATTGAAAACCACTAGGCTAAGAGACCATAATGCATTTTTACACATTTTAATCAGAATTCAAACATGGAGTGCTGGTGGATTTTTTTTTTTCTTCCTTTCAAAGTCATGAATATATGGCCCAGTGTCATAATGCAGTTCTTCTTTTTTCAAACTGAAATTAAAAGGCACCATTGATTATATTTTTTCTGCCATTGAAATACTGTGACCTTAGCTACATGTGAATGGCACTTTTTTCCATGACACAAACACGTTGCACACATTATAAAAGTCTTTGTTTCACTACATCACTAAAATAAAAGTTGAAGTTTTTCTTTTCGCAATACTTAATTATAGAAAATAAAGGTTTAGTGGTGATTTTTTTCTTCAATGCATCTTTCAAACAGCTATAGGATCTTGGTTGGCCATGACGGCCGTCAGTCTGCTCTGCAGGTCGTGTTGCGGCGAGAGGTGCAGTGCGGGGTTAGTTCTGCTGCCCTCCAGCCCATCCAGAACGACCGACCCGGCAGCCGTGGCCAGAGGGTTCTGTAAGCCGAGAAACGGTGTGTCCTCTCCCGCCCGCTCGTCCTCTGTCTCGCTCTCTGAGCTGCTGCTCTCTGAGTTACTGCCGCTGACGGACTCCGGCGCCGTCTGGCTGCTCGACTGAGTTCTTGTACTGCGCTGAGCGGCGGCGCTGGGGCTGTGAGGGGGGGAGGACGGTGCGGCCGCTGCAGCTGTGCTTGTGTACTGCTGTGAACTGTCGTACTCCTCGTGCTCTGCAATGTGCAGAGGGCCGGCCGGAGGGCTGGGCAGGTCCAGGCCGTGATTGTAGTGGGCCGAGTTGCGAAGATTATGGCCCTTCTGGCCCTGGTTTGAACTGGATTTGTCGCGCAGGATTGGCGGTGTCCGGAACAGCAGGGGGCGCTCCTCCTCTCCTGAAGGACTGGTTGCCATAGAAGGAACGGAGGTCGCCAGGCTGGAGAGAGGAGCCGACATCTCGGAGGGAGGCGAGGAAGGTGTCACTGGAGAGAGAAGCCCCATGGGGGACAGACGGGTGGGTGTAGTCATGGCTGAAACATATCTGGCGGAAGAAACACAGAATCACTTTACAGCAAATATCATTACTGCTGCCTCATCAGCAACTGATAAGCTGTCTCTTTTCAAAGGCTGTGCCCTCCAGATGTCGCATGTGTTAATTACTGTAATTTCTTTTTTACTTGTTGACATATGTGGACAACAAATGCGACCTATAGAGGGCACAGCCTTCGAAACAATACAAAGAAATTTGTTGGAGAAGCTGCTATAAAACTGTACCAACCTACAAGCCACAATTTGTAGTAGTTCAACGAAACATAGTACTCTTTTGTACTACTCTTATACTCTTTTGAAACATAGTTGGCTATATTACTAAGACTTAAAGGGATAGTTCACCCAAAAATGAAAATTCTATAATTAATTACTCACCCTCATGTCGTTCCAAACCGCTAGCGAGAACAAATCTCTTCCGGAAGCAACGTGCTGTGTAACACACGAGAATGAACCTCATTGGTTCTTGCATGCATCAAGCAAATATGCTTGAGCTTTCGTTTACCACAACTGATGTGTGAGTTGATGAATGTGTGAATAAAAACCTAAATTCAATCTGTTCATCATATAAAGTGATTGTGTCTCTTTGGACTAAACCACTCGATTCATATGGATTAGTTTTACGATCTCTATGAACTTTTTGAAGCGTCAAAGTGTCAGTTTGCGTAGCAGTCTATGGAGGAACGGAAAGCTCTCAGATTTCATCGAAAAGATCTTTTCTTTGTATTCTGAAGGTCAACGGAAGTCTTATGAGTTTAGAACGACATTAGGGTGAGTAATTAATGACAGAATTTTCAGTTTTTGGTGAACTATCCCTTTAAGGTCTGGGTATACTTTGTTTCGTTTTGTGCACAGTTGAGTGCACAAGCCTTTTAAAGTATCCTTCATGGACACATTTGGTGCATACACACTACCTAGTGCAGTGATTCCCAACTCTAGTCCTAGAGTACCCACAACACATTTTGTCTCCTAATCAAACACACCTCATTCAGTGCATAAGTTCATTAGGCTCCAAGACCTGAAATGGGTGTGTCTGATAATTGTTCGCTATTGTCCACGCACAAGTTCAAGTACAAAGAAACAATAAGGCTGCAAGCAGATGTTGTGCGCAGACATAAGTGGACTGTGTTAGCGGACAGAATCTTGTGGGAGCAGAACTAAAAATTCCATCCCATGCAGACCTCTACTTTGGGCTGAAGTAGTTAACTACATGAAGTGCTACTTAGTGAATGCTACCTCTCGCTGTAGGGGGAGTCTCTACAGGAGCCCTGGGTTTCTCTGGAGTTCTTCAGGTAATCATTGAGCTGATGGACGCCTCCAGTAGCGTTCAGACGCCCCCTGTGACCGGGCGTCCCATGCCGGCAGTTTTCCAGCGATGACTTCACCAGGACTGCATGACTGTCAGAAACCACGCTGTCTGGTTTCCCATTACTCCAGCTGTGAGAGCGCAAAGCAAAGCCACTCAACATACATATCTAGTCACGTTTTTTTCTTAATGTTTATACATTAAAACAACAGCGACTGTACTTTGGTTCCAGACATATTTTCAAATTTTTGCCATAGCATATAAAAAATAAAAAAAATGAATTAAATTTCTAACCAGCTCTGTGATGCTTGAAAATCTAAAAAATTACAAAGTAGACTTTGTACTTGTGAGGGAAAAATCGGACTACTCATTCCTGTGTACCTTGAAAAGGACTATAAAAAAAAAAAAGACTTAATTTGATTCAGATTTTATTTAGACAGTTTCTAGCTAGTAATCTTGTGTGTATGATGCTGTGTGTGATGTATGGGGTTGTACTGTACCACTGGCTGGAGGAGTGAGTGACAGCACTGGACGGATGTGTTGATGATGTGAACTCGTTTGTGGAGAGAGATGTTTCCGCTTCTCTATCTGTCACATGCACGTGAGGAGGGATGGGATTTTTCGGCATGTAATGCTGAAATCAGACAGACAAAAGTTGATTGGTGTATCACTGTTTTTCATATAGCGTATAATACACTTTTCTTCATCTTAATACTGATGGCATTAACATAAATGACACCATTTTGGTTCTGGGAATGAATTATCTAAAATCCCAAAAAGGGGCAATGTGTTTTTAACTAATGTTTAAACTGCAGTGCACAGGATTTTAAAATATTGACCTCTGGTATCATTACTGCATGATTTTATCATATGAAAAGTCATATCAACATGATGTTGCAGATGCTCGGGTCTGTGCAGTGATGATACTCACATTGACCAGCTGCAGGTTTTCGGGTGGAGGGTGGGGCTGCTGAGGGCCTTTGGCCGCAGCATTTCGCTCTCGTAAACTTTGTCGCAAACGATCATGCAGCTTTTTCCTCTGTTTCCTATGTGCGCAGAAAAAAACCTCTTAGCTCTTAGATTGCAAGTGATAGCATTTCAATGACTATCAATAATTCAAATGGCTCATTTTAGTTTTTGAGTAAAACATTAGTACAAACTAACTGTACAAAGTAACTTAGTACAAACAGACATTTCAAAAAGTGAATTACTTTGTTTTGCAGTAAGCCACCACACACATGATGCCAACAACTAGAAGAGCGATGCAGATGCCTGTTATAGTCAAAACGCGTTTCTGATAGAGCTCCTCAGCTTCTGGAAGAGAGGACAGACTGCTTTTGAAGCTTCCAGGTAAAACACACACATACACACAAACACACATTACATCTTAATCACATTCTTACTTGGAATATATATATATTTTATAATAACAATGTTATTTCAACAGATTTCCAAGTAAGAACATAAGCTAGCACACATGTATGTTTCCATTGCCACTGATGCTTTAATTAGACAGGGTTTATTGATCTCAGGATGTAGTTTTACTGAGAGGGGACGAGATAACAGGACGTGCTAATTCAAGGTCAGTTCAGAATTATCATGTTGTCACAAATGATATAAAATGCAAATCCTGCCGGGCCTGAGGCCTCTAGGATGTCTTTAACAATCAACACTCATGCATTTCACTCATTTCATTATGAGGATTAGATCACAACATTGACAGACTGAATTTATTGAAGTCTTCAGCAACTATTTTATGCATATTTTTGTGAATGGTCAATAAATATGGAATGCTAAAGGCTTTAATAAAAAGTCATGAACTGGTAGCAGCACAAACTCACAGGCTGATAAAACAAACAATTGAATGGCTGAGAAATGTATTTCATGCCAATGACCCCATGAAAATGTTTGACAAGCTCATTTTTCTTTCCTGTGTTGATGTACAATTTGATGGAAACGTGGGTAAGACATATCAAACGGCTCCTCCCCGTTGTTATAAACAGCCTTTTGTTTACATGATATTCATGAATCATGATGCTTGCTAGTAGTAAAAAATGATTGTAATTTTAATGGTCAAACACTGTAAAAATGTAAATGATCTAATGGAACATTTAATGTAATTTTACAGTTATCACATGTTACATCTTATGCTGTTAAATGAATGCTTATTGCATTATTTTAATGTCATGATGGTGTTTTGTATTTGTGTGTACGACACTGTATATATTAGTATTTACATCAGCTTATGGAAAAGCTACTTGTGATGCATTTCTCTTTACCAGTTCTGGTGTTATTAGGTATTAGTGTCCAATCCTGAACCTGGACAGCCACTTTACTGCAGGTTTTAGCACCAACCCCAATTAAACACAGCTAATCCATTTTGACTGGACACAAAACTGTTTATGCCCCTGAGTGCAAGATGATGTCATCAACAACATTTTTGGCCAATTTTCTCTGAATTATAATGATCTTTTTTGCATTTTCAACTTCATGAGGTCTTAAAGACAGAATACTGTAGTTTCCCATCACTACAAAGCATATTGAAGCCTGTGAGCAAATGCTACCACACATTTGATTTAGAACTTCTATCTTAAATCGTTTTTTAGAGTATAGCAAACACATTCTTGATGCACGCAACACAACGGCAATCACTATGTACAAACATTGATAAAACACTGATGAGAAGTAGAAAAGGGGGAGAAAATGAAGAAAGTGAGGAATGAGATGTCATGCTGATGAAAGAGGGATGCATGAATGGAGGGCAAAGCAAAGCTGAAGGGATCTAAACACAGCATAACTACTGCAGTACGACTTCTCTTTTGCACCGCTGAACTGTGTGTGAATTTTTGCTGTCTCTCTCTGTGTGTATGTCTGTGCGAGAGTGAGTGTGAGAGAGAGAGCTTTCCATATCTGCCTTGAATGGAAGATATCAGAGGTCTTGATGAATTATTAACAACATCCTTCCTAGCATACAGGCTAATGCCCCCCCGCACATCACATGCTTCAGAGAGGCTATCCACTTTCTTGTCTAAAACCCTAGAAATCTACAGAGTGGCTCTAAGCAGCCATCTGAAGTCCAGTGCATTAATATAATAAAGAATAATGATGTCAATCTCCAATCATATGTTATGGCTGTTTGATCCCTTCATGAGCAAAAGGAAACCAGCTGAAATTGAAGGAAACAGGCTCAAGCTTCTAGACCTACAAATCTGCAAACTAAGAGGAAAGAACGATTCATACCCATAAATTCAATCCCAAGATGTTCTGCAAAGGCAGACAAGGTGATGAAAAGAAAGCAAAACACAAACAAACAAAAAAAAAACAGTTGAGCGGTGATGTCAACTCTGACTGACTGCACACAAACACACAGGTCAGGTCCACCTCAAACCACCTCCAAAAACACCATATACCTGAAGTCATCTCAGCATGTATATATATAGCATGGTACATTACACACATTCACAGATACATATTTGAAAGGAGAAATGATTCAAACCTATTCTGTTTGACTTTAAACCCACCATGACAATGCATCATTTAATTCTTTTAGAAATGTCAGAATTCATTAAGAGATATATGGATGGTTTGTCACACGTATATAGTGATGTATATCTCTATATACAGACACTTATGGTTGGTCATCATTATGACACAAGGACATGCACATGCAGACGTCACTGCGCTCAAGTCGTTATAAAGACTTGACCCTCGACACATTTCTCTACAGACAAGTCAGACTCAGTTAATTCATGTGATTACACCAGCACTTGTTAAACATGCTGTTAAACACATGCATCTCTCGGTCACCTAAACTACCTGACGGTCAGAAGCTGTTGCTTGTTGGACTGATATTTGAACCAGTCAAAGTTTGAAAGAATAACACTGGCAGAATTTGATCTCCTACTCCTCTATACATTAAGAACAGAAATATAATCCTGTTATTTCTGTATGCATAAAATGGCAACTCTAGACATAAACTGGATTGATCACAGTTAATTAAAAAAATTTAAAATGACCAATTAAAATAATTAAAAATAATATCTCACGTCAATTGTTTGACTGTAATGCTGACCTAATAATGACATGTTGTTAGAGGCCCAATGATTTGTACATTAACTGATAGCCCTGATCTTGTGTCGTTTATCAGTGATAAAACAACTGTGGACACTGAACCAGAGCATCTCGACTGATGAAGGTCATTCTATAAAGGACACATTAGCAAGCACTATTAATAGCTGAGAATAGATTGTCAGTGCAGATCTCCAGTAAATTTAGCTATTTTAGCACTTTAGTTAATCGATGGAGATTTTCTGTCTGCTCACTGTGCTATTTGAAATGCAGAAATGATAATGAATATCACCCAAATGTATGATATAGATGTCCAGTTCAATATAATAGATTGAACCTATGAATCTCTTTTGAGCAAGGTTCACAGTGCTCATAGTGTACTGATGGGTCTCAGCTCTCATTACATGGCTCTGTGTGCCTTAAGCATGTTAATTAAGGGAATTGTGGTCATTTCTGTGGTACTGTATGTCATGGCAATAGTTTAAGGGTCATTCTCAGAAAAAGGTGCAATTTGTCTGCTACTGAACGTTTTTCTCCATGACTTACTGTTGGGATAGTTAACAGGACACTGAACTTACATTATTTCATAGATTTGATCATTAGATTTTTAAGGGCCAGATTTACTAACAGCTTGCACCAGCGCAAACACTCTTTTGGCATTAAAAATACTGCTGTCTGGATTTACTAAAGACACGCAGTGAAAAAGTGATGAAAAAGCATGGACACTGATATTTGCAGCTGATTGCATGTACATTTGTAGGACTTTCCCTTTCATACGCAATATTAATAGGAGGAGAGTATTTAAATAAATTATGCACTATGATTTACTAAGGTTTGCAGTAGTCAGTTTTCTGGTATTTCTGCCATTATCTAACACCCAAAAAAAACATGTCTTAAGCCACATTATTAGTAGATTACCTGCACCTGATTTTCAGCGGCTCTGCTTGTTTGCAACCCTACGCCAATTTGCTCTTGGTAGATTGCATTGGTCATTATGTAAATGAGCTGCTGCGTTTGTCTTCTTTAATTTACTCATCATCAGTTGATCAGTTGCAGAACTTCACATTCTCATCAGCGCTTTTATAGGCTTGTAGTCTCATGCTAATTTACCGTTTAGTAAATCTGGCCCTTTGTGTATAAAGCAAAAAAACATTACAAACAAGAAGAAGTTTTGAAGAAGAAATGTCATACTAGGTTATTATGACAATTATTATAAAATTACAACAATTTTTATTATTATTATTATTATTATTATTATTATTATTATTACTACTACTACTACTACTACTACTACTACTACATAAATGACTTAATTATGAATTAAAATTATGCAAATTTTAAACCAGTGTTATTTTAGTATTAATTATATACTATTATAGTATTTATTCATATTTTTAATTAGCTTTTATTTTTATAACTTCAGTTTTCATTTTCATTTTGTTTTAGTCATTTTTTCCATTTTAGTTCCCTTTCGAAGTAGAACTTTGACACTGCGTCTTGGATTGACGCTAAGGGGAACGCCATCAGAGTGACCAGTGTCTGAAGCATGTGTGACAAACACAGAAATGTATTGGCTGTTGTCACAAGCGGAGCACCGGGTGCCTGTAATACACCTCATCAGCTTTTTGTCTTCAGGAGCTACTTGTTTGTATGCATGTATAAGATAAACACTCTGTTGGAGCATACTCAACTCCCGAGGGAACTGGATGCGCTCATTATAATGCATTCACGTTATCCATGGACTAAGAAGCTCTGTTCTTGTTGATTCTCTCCCGAAAGATAGGAATCTAGCGTTTGCAAGAGTGTGTCCACTCAGAAATTTACTGCTCTATTCTACTGTTTTGTAATATTCTACTTCTCCGCTCGTACTGTTGTCTGTTATCTTTATCTTATTGTATCTACATTGTAAAGGATCCTTGAGCTACGGAAATGTGCTATATAAATAAAACTTATTATTATTATTACTCTTATTTTTAGCAGTGCTGCCAGAAGATTGTTTTCATACTCCCTCCAGCTTTCACTGAGGTTATGGTCTGCCTTCATGGTCCTGCGTGATAGGCACAGATTATAGACTAACATTAGCGTGTGAGTCGCAAAAAAAGTTTGTGTTCTGCTATCTTTTCTGGTCTAGAGCACTGCTGGTCCAGGGTTGAACTGATAGAATATAGAGGACCTCACTATACAGACTCTACACTATTTTTCATGTCCCCCTGAGGGAGGAGTTGAAAGCAACCATTGCCAAATAGGCACAGATATAGAGCAGGTTTTGGTTAACAGGAAAACAGGAATCTGAAACCGCTCCTTTTTTTTTTTTTCCAGAGTTGGGCTATATTCTCCCCTATGTTAGGGTCTAAAGTAGAATTGTACGCTCAGCTATGGATGGTTGCTTGGTAGATGCCCCCTTAGAGCTGATGCAGGGTGAATGGAGATAGGGCAGTATAGATTCCCTATACCTCGTTTACCTCCCTTCCCAACTACTGTTGGGTCTTGAAGTAGGAATGTATGCTCCTTTTGGGATGGTTGATTTATAGGCCTTTCTATGACCCATGTTCAAGAACGGGACAGGTAGAGGTAGATTGCCTGTGTGTATCCCTCCTGGTTACCTATTGCATGCTATAGTTAGCGCTGGAGTAAAGCTCTAGCTATAACGGGTCCTGGAGAAGTGCCTATAATTTATTCAGAGTTG
>RJVU01029436.1:9045991-9150181 GCA_003731715.1 Anabarilius grahami
TTTTTTTTTTTTTTTTTTTTAAGTAGAGCATAAGCTCCCCTGCGGCCTCCTTGGGGTTGGCTTATGCTTGATGAGAGTTTTTGGGAAACTAAAGACAAAGCAGACTGCCTTTCTCTTGTCTAAGACAAATCTCCACTTTGGATGGGCCTAAGAGTCGATGCTAGGTGAATGGATTTAAGTAGGGCTGTTATTAAATTTTCTCTACTTCATTTATATAGTCTATATTATTTAGTCTATATGAGTCATTTTGGATGTACCCATGGGGGTTGACGTGCTCTGACTCCGGCTAAGTAATCAGTAGAGTCAATCCATGCTATATGCTTATTCACAGCTTAATAAGGCGAGCATTCCCTCAGCATCAAGGCAGACGTTCCCCATAGCGTCAATCCAAGATGCAGTGTCAAAGTTCGACTTCAAAGGGAACGTCTCAGGTTATGACTGTAACCCTGGTTTCCTGAAAAGGGGAATAAGGCACTGCATCTAGCCATACCTTTGGCCTGCCTGCGCATCTCCTTAAGACAAAAGAGTAGATGACGTGTATTACAGGTGCCCTTTGATCCTTACCAGCACTCTGCTTGTGACTTCATGGACTGTCATCAGCCAATTAATTGGCATGTTTGTCACACAAGCTTCAGACACCAGTCACATTGATGGCATTCCCCATAGCATCAATCCAAGACGCAGTGTCTCGTTTCCCTTTTCAGGGAACCAGGGTTAGAGTTGTAACCGGAGACGTTTTATTAATTTTAGTATTTGCCAAGTCAACATTTAAAATGTATTTTATTATTTGAAAAAAGAAAAATCTACTATTCATATTTTACTTTATTTCAGCTTTATGTCAATTAATGACTATTTTTTTTGAGAATGACCCTGGGCACATGTTTAAAGGACTTCGTTATCCATGATGACTAGCTCATGTTGATGATCTGAGAGTAAAGTCATAACCTCATGAGCCAGGTGGTGTGATGTTGTCTGCAGATAGAGTTTGATATACTCATTTCATCTGTTCACAGTCTAAGATGATGTGAATGAAGAGAAACCTGATTTTCCCTAATAACTAATGTGTCCAGACTGAAGAATATCAACCTTGTCTAACCATTGTCAGCTAACTAGCATCCAACAGAACAAAACTAGATTAATAAATGCTAAACATGCAAAGAGAAGGAATGGAAAACATAAAAAATACTCCCAAAATAACAATCTCTGTCTGATCTGACTACCCATCGTTCAAGAACATAAAACCAAAGCAACAGGAGGTAGCGCTGACTGAGCATGCTCCAATCCAAGCACAGACAGGAAGAGGAAATAGACGTACTGTAGAAGCTGGCCATTACGTAGCTTTGGCAGCGATCACCAGTAAACTCATTGGGGCACCTGAGAGGGAAAGACAGAAGTCACAGAGAGAAAGAGAGGAAGACAGGAAGTGAGTTTGACACCCAAAAGTCCCCCTCACACACGCGTGTCTCCGGTGTTGCTCGCTGAATGTCTCGCAAACATCCGCCCGGGTTCCAAGAGCCAATTAACAGTTTAGTCATGACTAGTCTATGAAGATTGGTGAGTATCTCTGGTGTAAATGTTGGCAGAGATGACAGCAGCCCATCGTGCACCTGTCCACATCTGACGCCGGACAGATGGGCGGCCTGGCAAACTCTGACAGAGAGAGTGCTTTCTAAATGGCGGAGGTGGCGAGGCAGCGCAGAAACAGCGGCGATGCTGTGTGTGTTTGGGGGTGAAGGGGACATTCACTGACTGCACATACGTTTGGGGTCTACGACTCTCACAGGGTCTCTGGTATGACAGCGGTTCCCTGTGAATCCTGGAGGGCACCTGGGTTAGAAAGAGGATGAACACAGCACAACACATCACAACACAACATTACACAACAACACTAGACAAACACACGCATGGGCCATGATCATTTCAAGAACAGGAAATATTCTCTGCTCTTCATAAACGTGAGCTGCCCCTCTGGATGTACTTCTGCTGTTACATCATCATTTCACTTATTTGATGGTTTATATATATATATATTTTAAAAGGTCCAGGGCTGAGATTGTTCCAGTCTTGATCTTTCAGCTGACCAACTGCTCTCTGATGACATTAAGAGCTCTCAAAAACCCCTGCCACACACCCAAACCCAACCAATCCCCCACACACACATCCTTAGAGCTTCCAGCTGTTGTTCTGAAAAGGGCTTAACAGCTGGGGCAGCTGTCTTTCTCAACAGAAGCTGCATTTCCAACACAGGAACTTTCCCCAGGAACTAGGGACTTTGGGATGGTACTCTGTGTGTTTTGACCACAGGGACCAAGGTCTAAATGAAGTTCAGGGTACAATTTTCCCCCTCAGAAAGTCCCTGCTCACTAGGTAGTACTTTTTCAAAGTTCAGGAACTGTCGTGTGTTGGAATTGGGCACTGAACATGTTGATTGGTTGAGTTCACGCAGCATTTTATTTCAACCACCATTTTTAAAAGTCTGTTGCGGTGCATGCAGTAAGAGTTGTTTGCTATTCGAATTAACAATGGAGTTTCAAAATTACGACTGATGGACCGACGACGAGGTTCAGGCTTTATTAAGCTTATATGCGGAGGACGAAATCCAGTGGGAACTGGAAAGTCACTAATAGTCCTACGCCACCGGACTAATCTTTACGGTACTTTAGACCGTGATGGAAATGCAGACAGCAACAGTGTCTGAGGGGGAAAAAAAGTTCCTGGGACAAATTGTTCTGGGTAATTTCGGTGGAAACGAGCCTGTAGAGAGTGAAGGCCCTGATATTTTTCAAGCGAAATATAAGAAAAAAATGGTGTGATATTTTAAACAAAATCTGGTATTTCTGGAGTTAAAAACAACTTGTTAAAGCAAACTTCCTGGGTAGTAAACATCTTCAAACTACCATTGGTCTGTGGTGATGATGAAATAGGTAGGTGTGGCTCTAATGCTCTGCCTTCTTTGGTGTGGAAATTTTCCCTGGTTTAAATTCCTACGTCAAATTTAGATGTCATCATCTGCTGCTTTAAAGTAATGTATTGTATAAAGTGCCATAAATAAACATGAATTTATATGACTGAACTGCAGAGCTGGTGCAAACATATCCACATTGTTATGATCAGATGCTTTCTTAACTGCTGTTTGTTATTGAGTGGAAGGGTGCAGCACATATTCATCCAAACATCGCTCTCAGCAGCAGATGCTATTGTTTGCTAAGAGTACACCTAACCCAATTTCATGGGAAATCAGAACAATTTTATGAGGTGGCGATTTTATTTGAATTCATGTGATTATTTTTTAGAAAAAAGTGAGTATGAGTATCCACCCGAACCCCAGAACATAACCATCACTGGGGCATAACCAGATCATACGAAAACATATGAATGAGATGAATGTAAAATAGTTAGACTCGAGATTGTGTTGGTATACCACTGCTCAGGTATTTCAAACTTTTTCAGATTCATCAAAAGTGAGGAGAAACTTTAACAACAACAACTAGATATGTCGCATTCCTTGAAGAAAATGTGAATGGGGCTTGAACATCCAACAGTCGCTTTGATGCTGGGGTGTTGTGGGTGGTTGCTAGGTGATTGTCAAGGATTACTGGGTAGTTCATCCTCTGTGATCTTCTGGTCTCTAGATATGGCTCGGCTCCCTCCTTCAATGTGCGTCTGTGGGATTTTTTTCTCCAATTTTATCATCCAGTGAATACGGTGATCTCTTAGTAAAGTACCAGCATGCTTCTCCTCAACATGAGGAATCATTCATGTCTGGAGCACAAATGCAGCAGGATGATGTACACACTCAACTTTAATTTGAATTTTAGCATGTCTGATCACATTATTATGAGTTGGCACTAATTCCACATGTTTGTTAAGGTTCATGTGACCACTGATGGATGGCTGAAATGGAAAGCTCAGAGATATACAGTCCCTGAAAAGTGCTGCTGTCTGTCTGTTCCTGCATTGACAGTAAAGAGAGAAGCTCCTCTCGACTGCAGTACTTACTGATGAGAACAGAGTCCTGACATCAGCACTAGGTTTTGTGCTTATTCACTGAATTTGACAGTAAGTGCACTAATACCCCAGAGTGTGCTTTCAGTGTCATGCACGCAGAAAACCTCTGCTTGCAGCATGGCTATGCTTTTCTTTTTGCATTAAAAATAGAGCTGAATTTACATTTATGCATTTGACACTTTATCCAACATTGAATTGAAGATATACATTGTATCACACCATACATTCCCAGAGAATCAAACTCATGACCTTGGTGTTGCAAATGCAATGCTCCACTGTTTGAGCTACAGATATAGTTTATTAATTAATTAAACCTCACCTAAAAAGACTTAAGCAAAAACACACTACAGCAGACTAAATGTGTTGAACCTGTAACACACAAGCAGATGTGCAGCTGTACCTGCAGAGGTGTCTGATGTTTCCGGGCGTGACCTCCAGCGTGTAGCATTTTCCGCCGTTCACACAGAATTCTCTCTCGGTCTCGCTGCAGGGGGTCATGTGACTGGAAGTCTTGGCCGAGGGAGTGGTGCTGGTGGCCGCTGCACAGATGAACACAACACATAAGGGCACTGAGGAAGGAGCAGCTTTACCCCAGAGGATCTTATTTTGGTATAACACTAATCTGAGATCAAGAATTTAAAAGAGTCTAAACTGGAGCTGCAGCTCATGACATGCACAATATGTGAGTCTGATCCAAATGACCTTTACAAAATTACTGCTAAATATCGGAAGAACGAGAGAAGGCCAGCACTGAACAGACAGGCTATTTTGAGCTATTGATCAGACTGAAGTAAATGCAGGGTCATCGCCTTTCACTACAAAAGGAATGTAAGCGTACAGGTACGGCAATACTTCTCAACCAAACAGCTACTTCATTACGTGCCTACACAGAGTAAAAGACGAGCAACAATGTTTAAATACAGTCACTTATAAAGTAGCAATGAACTATCATGCAATGTTGTACCAATTGTAATTTAGTTTTAAGCAAGTGACAACTTCAAAATGAAAACAGCTCAGGCAACCTTGTAAATTTAAAACGGTTTCAAGATATCCTAAGTCATCACATCAAATAATATCACTCCATACCTGTAACATTTCGATAATATCTGGATATATGAAAGCGCATCACTCCGGTGTGTCGATAACCACTGCAATGACAAAGTGTTTCCCTGAGCACTCTGGATCTACTGCCTTCCTCTGCACTTCCAATCTGCAAAATCTCTGCTCATCAACATTTTTAAATGAGCACCTCTACGGCATCTCACGGTGCCCACTGCACACGTCACGTCTGGCATTGCGTCTCTAACACGTCATCAATGCAGCGGTGAGCAGCCAAAGTCGTCACAAGCTGGCCAACCCTTGCGAAAAAGAATTGCACTTAACTGTACTGAAGGTGCACTTGTAGTGTACTTCAAATGTTAAAAGTACATTTTTTTTTAAAACCTGTACTTTCATATAATATAATTATAATTTATAATTCAGATATAATTAATGAAATAAAAAGCTACTTATGTGTGCTAAAAGAGAGTGTTTTTGACTGTTTCTTAACACTCTTAAGTACACTTTTTAAAAATACACTTCATAAGAGTGTCAAATTAAAACCTTTTATTTGGCATTATTACGAAGTGCAATGCTGTAATTTAGTTTTAGGCAAGTGACAACTTCCAAATGAAAATAGCTCAGGCAACCTTGTAAATTTCAAACTATTTCAAGATGCTGGTCAGTACATTCTGCAGTACACTTTAACTATATTATTTCAATAGAAAACAGAAGTATGAAATCACATATAAAGATGTACTTAAGTCCTAATTAAGTGGGTCAAAAATCACCCTAAAGTTCAGTTAAATTAATTTAATATAAATATAAATGTAAACTAATACATTTTATTTAATTGTAAAAAACGTGTCTGAAAACATATTCAGTCTAAACTTATGTTCTTTTTAAGCATATTGTTTCTGTAATGAGTACTTTTTTTAAAGTATGCTTAAGTGCACTTCNCACATATAAAGATGTACTTAAGTCCTAATTAAGTGGGTCAAAAATCACCCTAAAGTTCAGTTAAATTCATTTAATATAAATATAAATGTAAACTAATACATTTTATTTAATTGTAAAAAACGTGTCTGAAAACATATTATTAAGTTCTTTTTAAGCATATTGTTTCTGTAATGAGTACTTTTTAAAGTATGCTTAAGTGCACTTCTTTTTCACAAATGAATCAGTATCATTCTGTCCACATGTTCTGGCGTCAGGTCTTCTGTGACACACACACACACATACTGGCTTCCATGTTTTATGAGGACATAAGGATTTTTATACTGTACAAACTGTATATTCTATCCCCTAACCCTAAACCTACCCATCACAGAAAACTTTCTGCATTTTGACATTTTCAAAAAACATTACAGTTTTTTTCCTCATGGTGACCAGAAAAAGTCATTTGGTCCCCATAATGTAAGGAATACCAAGACCACACGTGCACACACACACACACACACACACACACACACACACACACACCCCTGCAATCCTTCTGANTCCTTCTGAACCTGTCACCATTCTGTGGAAGGGACTGACAACCCAATCGTGAATTCCAATGGCCCCCTGCGGCCCCCTCTGACTGAGAACCTCCCGAAGTTACTTCATGACTCCACATACTAATGGCTCTATTTTCTGCTTTAAGCACCAAACTAATTCCACCAGGAAATATTGATAGCCATCTCTAACCACCTCTGACATCAAGTTACTCTCATTTATGAGCCGGAATACGTGGCCACATCCGGCCATTCTGACTTCCCTTCTACACTGTCAATACAAGACATGAGCCACTGAACGTTGGGGATATTTCAAGGCTGGTGGTATGAAGATGAGCAGATTACAATAAAACTCAGCCTTCATCCTGACAGATAATCGAGTTAGTTTCGTTGTGATTTCATAGGTCACAGACCCCATCAGGTGACCACTGAAGCAGGAGACGTTCTGCCTTTGAGCTCAATGTAATTCAATCTTTACCATCCGAACTGCTGATGTTTGAGACAACCAGAACCGCATGAATAATTGACAGCGTAACAGATTGCTTTTGTCCCGTTAATCTAATTGCCGTTTTTCACTCCCATTAAACCTGCAGCATTAGTGATCAGGCACATTTGATCATCCGTCACATAACAACAGTGTTTTCTGAGGAAGGGAAAGTGACGTGCATTTGCATATGACTGACCATCAGCGTCTGAAAGAAAATGCCTAATGAAAAGACTAAGTTGAACGACAAGATTTTAAATAGACGCTATTCATGTGATGTTGGCATTTTGGCATCCTGAGCTCACATTGACGGACACCTCGGTAAAGTGGAATTGTCATCAAAACAGCAGGAGAACATCTGAGTCTTTTCAAGGTGAGAGACAAGAACCAATTTATTCAACTCACGTATGAGCACATCTCAATGCAGTCAAAGTCTGGCGGCAAACAGCGAAGATGCCACAAATAAACATGAATGATGAGCATAGGAGAGGGAAAATTGGATTGCTCTGTAAACTTCATGCTTCTACTTGGGTCTTTTTACATGTTAATGAACTTGTTTTTTTCTTAATCTGCAAGTCTATGTTTATAGTTAAGTGGAGGTTGTAGAGGTTGTGGGAGTGGTTACGGATTGGGATGGTAATGTAAAGTTGACACATAACAAGTCCATGAACTTTCTGTTATCAAGATCTTAGGTTAAAAGTAATATGAAAATAAAAAAGAAAAGTGCATATCTTTGGAAATATCTTTCACCTTTTCACTTTCAATAGTTCATTATAAATGGTTCTGCAGTGTGACAAATTGATATTTGAAAATACAAATATTCCATGCGTCTCAATTATAATGTGATCATAAAAGCAGTGTGCATAATAATAATAAACATGGTAAAAAAGTATTTCATATCAAATAAGTTTGCTGGCTTCTCTGTCAGTGAGAATAGCTGCAAGACGCAGTGAGTCTTAAAATAAATGCTCCCTAAAAATAAGTGTGTGGGCCACTGCAGACGCATCCACTGCAATGCAGCAGCGCTCAGGGTCTCTTTCTCTGTGCGAGCGCTTTGAGGGGCACTGCTGGATCGATTTGGTTCCATTTCATTTTTTTGCTGGTGGGAAGAAACCAAAGATGCCGGCTCTGCACAGACACTGCATCATGCTGCAGTGCAAACGTGCCACCTCCTCTAATGCTTTTGCTGGACCAGCAGTTTCCTGTGCTGCATATGAGGGTGGTCCGGTAATGCAGCGAAACTCTCTACAGGGAGAAAAAATCCATCTGAGTAGGTATATTTAAATATACCGAAGTATATTTTGTTCTTTGAGATGAGTTTCTAATCTCAGGTGTATAAACACAGTGTTCCCGATGTTCTGAGAGGTGAACAGACTGCTGAATCATACTGCAGATCTAATGTTGACTCAGTGAATGCTGTGTGCTCAAGGCTCAGGCTTTCTGACATCTTTAAGAACCCCTCTTTCAACCAACGCTTTAAAATGTATGTGATAAAAGCATCTACAATGTACAGTATACGGTTTGCTTAAAGTCTAGAATCAGACCAGTTGAAGATGAAAACTAGATCATGTGCCACACAGCATGTTAGCACAGGATATAAACTCAATATTCAAACACAAATGAAACACAGAGAGGCTACTAAAGGGATAGTTCATGCTAAAAATAAAAATTCTGTCCTCGTTGACTTGCTTCTGTTGCTCTTTTGCATGAAGTTAGAAGAATAAATGGGAACTGAAGTGTTCAATGTAGCTTCAATGTAAAAGCACCATACATTAGTGTCTGAAGCGTTCAAGCACTGAATTTTAATTTTTAAAAAAAAGCAACCAGTACATTATTCAAATGTTCTGTATCATGGAAGAAAGAAGGTCAGGTAGGTTTAGAATGACAGGGTGAATAAATGACAGAATTTTCACTTTTTAAAGAACTGCCACTTTCAGTTTCCAGAAAGAAATCATTTAGGCTATTCTCATAGTAGAACTCTCTTTCAGAAAGGCTAGATCTGTTCTCAAACACCAGAGAAAGCCTAGAATTGCAAAACTCAAAGCTGCCATTGTTCCTCAAATGTTAGTTCTGGTGTGGCATGTTTCAGAGAGCTCAGGAAGTGTGCTGCGGTCTGTGGACAGCAGGTCGTATCACACATGCCTCACCGCTCTCACAGCTTACCTGATTCATTTCGCACATGCCCAGTCAACGGCTACAACAATACGATGAGATGTCTGTTTATCTGTAACCGCGGCAACCTCGTGTTTGACGTCTCTCTTAACATAACCAGCAGGAAACTAATGTATGTCTTGTGCAATGTGTGTAAAGAGCAGATCTGATCGCTTCAGGCTGTGAAAAATTCCAAGAAATTCTTGCGCGGCATGATTGTTCTATGGGAGTGATTTCCTGTACTAAATGGACCTGTATGGACAAATTACTTTTAAGTGCATTCTTCAAAGGTTTTACGCTGGCAGCGTCAGCAAACCATAGACAGTTTAAATTTGAGTGGAAGTTTTTAAAAAAAGAAACCAATTTACTAATTCTGAAGCAAACTATTACAAACAGAGACACTGCATTAGATGGTTGTTAAACACACTTCAGCACCCTACTGATTATGTTTACAGATTTCCAGACAGAGAAACACAGCTGTTTCCCATCTTCATTTGCACATGATTTTTGTCTTTGATATGTGGCTAGGGATTGTTCAATTAGTAATAATAATATCAGCATTTTTGGAAGGGCAATCTCACTTTACTAGTTAATATTTAGCAAACGTTACCATGGCTAGGGTGCCTACTTGGAAAAATGGCTGATTGGTGACACTAGACCATAATAATCTACAGGATAAACCTATAGACGCCCCCAAAGACTTCCTGAAAAGAATTAGAAACATTACTAATTAGACGAATTACAACATTGCTGCGCTGATGGCATGTGTAGCTACAACCAGGGTGTGATTTGTTAAAAAACCAGAGGGCGGGATATTTGAAGGAAAATGTCAGCCATCTATCCCGTATGTCAGCCATCTATCCCGACAAATGTGTTTTATTGTCATTCCATCTTAATCTAGGATAAGTCATTAGTGTCACACGTTCTATCTAGCATGACTATGGTCCACCAGCTAGACCAGCACTATACCAGCTCAAACCAGCATAAACCAGCCTGGACCAACATGGAATTCATGCTAGTTTATGCTGGATTATTCAGCAAGGTATATTCACAGTCTCATAGGCTATTCAACCTCAATCTCTGTGATGTTCTGGCCTCTAGGTATGAATCTGTAGATGTAGTGATACTAAACTTGAGCACTAATAATTTGAAGTTTGAACAGCACAAGTTAAAGCACTCTGAGATGAAAGCAACATATAGAGAGTGTGAGGTCATATCTTTCTCCAGCAGGTTAAAAGTAAAGTCTGTGTTTTCATCAACAATCAGTTAATTACTGTCCTGCTACGACCACAGCAGGCACACCACTGGGATCATGGGACAGATGGTGTGAGGAAAACCCTTTTGTTTCCAACATCTTCAAACCAATTAGTCTCACCTGAGCCGTGCAGCAGAAGGACAGACTGATAATCATACTGCAGTGACAGGTCATAAAATGCACTGTACCCTTGAAATACTCTTTAGAGACCGGTAATGGCTTCAGCATTTAGACTTACAATGATAGATAAGATGGTAACACTTTACAATAAGGTTCATTAGTTAAACATTAGTTAATGTATTAACTAACATGAACTAACCATGAGCAATACATTTGTTACTGTATTTACTAATCTTCATTAATGTTAGTTAATGAAAATCCAGTTGTTCATAGTTTGTTCATGTTAGTTCATAGTGCATTAACTAATGTTAACAAGATTTTAATAATGTATTAGTAAATGTTGAAATTAACATTAACAAAGATTAATAAATGCTGTATAAGTGCAGTTCATTATTCGTTCAGTAATGTAGTTAACTAATGATAAGTAAACTGTAAAAATTAGCTCTCAAATCACGTGCATGAACTCATTCTAATGAATGATTTTGGCAAAGCTGCAGGAGTCCTGACATGCATAAAGAGACCCTAAAGAGACCACATTGAGACTGTACCACACCTAACTGGCCATAAGTCACCTGGAGAGAGAGAACAACTGGCAGGTGAAGTGAATGTAGCTGCTGATGTTTTAGAAGTGCATCTGGAGAGCAAATTAACAGTTACATTTGCTGTTGAAGAGATTAACTGACAGAGAAGAGAGGGAAAGAAAGATTACAGAGGTTGAGCAAGATTTAATTAAACTATCACTCTTACTTGCACATTGGCATTAGCTGCCATGAAACTCATTTCTAACAATGCTTTATGGTTGTTTCTGATAAATATTACAGATCTGGGGCCATATTCACAAAACATTTTATCTTATCGCTAAGAGTTCTCCTAAATAGCAGTAAAAGTTCTTAGCTAATAGTTTTCTCTTAAAACCTATTCACAAAGCTGCACAGACAAACTTTTACTAAGGAATAGAGAGAAGTCTTAAGCTAAGAGTAAGGCTGGGGTTGACCTCGTTGCCATGGAGTATACACACAGTGATTGGCTGATGGGGAAGGAGTCAGCTATTTAATCATAGAAATATGAGGTGTCATGTTTCCATATTAAAATAAAGGTTTTAAAATACAAATGTTGCCCTATTCAAATAAATATTTTTTAATAAAAATTTTGCCATATTTAAATAAAGGTTTTAAAATGTAGGCTAAGTGTCACTAATTAAAATATACAGTTAATTTTGGACCGCCTCCTGGATGTCTGCATCTCAAGAGAATGTAAAATGCAAGCAACAAATCATATTTTATAAACAAAGTTTGGAAGGAACACATTGAAACGGTCTATCTAATCAGCTCGAGAGGAGGAATATATACACAGACGAGAGTCGACTCGCCTATAGTTACATTGTCAGTTTTCTACATCCCTCCGCCACCCCGCTCCTCACTCTCGGCTGGGGATACGGAGAGAACTCTGGGTTTGGGCTAAATTTCGAGCTCGGAGCCCTCAATCCCCTTGGACAGCACACCAAATATGCTTATAATATATTTTTTTACTCTATTCAATCATTTGTAAATGTGAACTCATGAAAACAAAACTTGATTCTATAAGTCCCAATAGTAAAGCATGTGCTTTTATAGCTTATTTTCTGAAACTAATGCAATTACACACATCTACTCTGCACAGGCAATTAAATTCAATAAGTCAACCATGACAATGAGCAAAAAAAAAACCACACAAAAAAAAAAACCCAGAGAGAAGCACTGATTCACGCTTTGCCCTATTCAAATAAATATTTTTTAATAAAAATTGCCATATTTAAATAAAGGTTTTAAAATGTAGGCTAAGTGTCACTAATTAAAATATACAGTTAATTGTGGACCGCCTCTTGGATGTCTGCATCTCAAGAGAATGTAAAATGCAAGCAACAAATCATATTTTATAAACAAAGTTTGGAAGGAACACATTGAAAGGGTCTTTCTAATCAGCTCGAGAGGAGGAATATATACACAGACGAGAGCTGACTCGCCTATAGTTACTTTGTCAGTTTTCTACATCCCTCCGCCACCCCGCTCCTCACTATCGGCTGGGGATACGGGGAGAACTCTGGGTTTGGGCTAAATTTCGAGCTCGGAGCCCTCAATCCCATTGGACAGCACACCAAATACGCTTATAATATATTTTTTTACTCTATTCAATCATTTGTAAATGTGAACTCATGAAAACAACTGCCACAGATAATTGGACAATATTTATTTATTTGTTAAAGATTTTATTTTTGGCGTCTCATCGTAGATTCAAACCTATAAATCAAAATGCATTTATGAAGAAAAAGTTCAGCACCTAAGGCTCTCTCTATTGCCTCAATGGTGTACAGTGTCTTTGGGTGGATTAGGATTGTTTGTGATTTGGTCTTGGTGACTTAGGAGTCCTCTTGACTACTCCTAATGTTTCACAGATTTAGGAGCTAGTTTTAGTGCTAAAATGCTTTGTGAAATACTCAGAGCAAAAATTTTGGACTCCTAAAATTAGGACTGACACGCCCATTATTTTTAAGAGTTTCTCCTAAATCGGCAATTTAGGAGCTACTTTTAGCCTTAAGATGTTTTGTGAATATGGCCCCAGAACCAGTTGTTGGATCCTGTGTGCTTGGTGCTGATCTTACAAATCTTAAACATGCATAAAAAGCAAATCATTCTGTGAATATTAAATAGGTGATGCAATGTTCGCACAGAATAGGCGTAACTGATTTGCTGAAAAGCCGGTAAGTAGGCTTTCAAGATTAATGCTTAATTCTTGCATATCCATCTGTTCAACTACTGATGCAAAGGGTTTGCACTGCATCCAATCAAAAGGAAGACAAAACATCTAAAATAAAATATAATGAGTGAAACAAATTCAGCCACAGGATGCTATTTTGTGAACTTTAACTGCCATAGGGAAGTTAACTGATGTGACATGACAAAAAGAATTCAGTGTCTCTATGAAACAGCCAATCCAAGGAAAGAATGGACTATATTGTGGTAACCAACTATGGTAACAAATAACCCAAGGTAACAAGACACTAGATCACTTTCAACGTCTGATATACCAATTGATTTATCTGAAGAGGGAAGGTATTTAACCTATGCTTTTGTTTGTAGAATATAAAAGCATATAGGGTGAATTCAGGTTGATTGGGACACTTTTTCCCAGTCATCTCAATGGTAAAAAGTGTCCCAATTAACCTGATTTCACCCCTACAGTACTCCCCTAATAAAAAAACTGAAGTCTTGATTCTATAAGTCCCAATAGTAAAGCATGTGCTTTTATAGCTTATTTTCTGAAACTAATGCAATTACACACATCTACTCTGCACAGGCAATTAAATTCAATAAGTCAACCATGACAATGAGCAAAAAAAAACACAAAAAAAACCCCCCAGAGAGAAGCACTGATTCACAAAGAGAAAATAAAAATAGAAATATTGTTTCTCCAATGTTCAGTAAATTGGAGCTTGTGTCATATTTTCAAACTCACAGTTATTGACCATTATGTGTGGAGACATACTGAGTGAAATTGGGCAGGTCATTGTGCTCAGTGTGAGTGTGAGGTGTGTTGTTCTCTATGGGGTTTGAGATGTTCACTGTGACTTGTTGAAGCAGAAAGGACAAACAAATGTGGCCTCACTGGAGCTGAATCCCTCATGAGAGACACATATCCTGCAACATCACAATCACAGCAACAGGTCTCACTTTGACAAAACACACAGCTACACATCATGCCTGACCACTGCTATTTACAGATTAACTAATATTAGAGTAACAGTTCAATTAATCTTGCATAATCACAGATATTTTGGGCTAGGGGGCTACTTATTTTATAATTATTTCTTATTTTATAGTTTATTTTAATCTTAGAAGCTAGAATCTTTAGCTAGCGGCATTAACAATTGCTAAAACGTACATAATCTATGCACTTATTTTTTAAGTTGAACTACCTTCCGGTATAGAAAAGGCTAATTTTTAAAGTCCTGTGTTTAAGAGAGTGAATGTCTTTTTCTTCTGTGTACAGCTGTTCCAGTGGAAACACAGATATTCAAGGCAGACCATGAACAGTTCAGGCTCAACACAGCGTTCCAATACTAATCCCCAATTTCAGACGGAAGTACGCAGTGCGCTCTGTGCCAGCCTTTCTGCTCATTAGGGCTTTTATATGTTGGTCTTGCTCCAAACACAGCACCAAATCAAGGCGCTTATTATGAAAGGCAGTGATCATCATGTATTAACAATGACAACCCTTGTGAAAAATAATGATACATTAGCATAATTTTAAAAAGTCACACTTTAGATTAGGGTCCAATTTTCACTATTAACTAACTATTAACTATGACTTTTGCCTCAAACTCCTAATTACCGTTTATTAATAGTTAGTAAGGTAGTTGTTAAGTTTATGGTATTGGGTAGGATTAAGGGATGCACATGTAGAATATGGTCATGCAGAACAAGGCATTAATATGTGCTTTATAAGTACTAATAAACAGCAAATATCTTAGTAATAGGCATGCTAATAAGCAACTAGTTAATAGTGAATATCTATTCCCTAATCTAAATGTTATGTTTATTTGGAAAATAATACTTTAAAAGAATAGTTTGAACTGAATGTTATGTTTTCAGACAGTTAATACCACGTTAATTGCAATTAATTGAAAATGTATTATAGTCTAAATTTACATTAAATGCAATTAGCTGAACTTTGGAATGATTTTTGACCCACTTAAGTAGGACTTAAGTACATCTTTATATGTGATTTCATAATTACTTCAATTGTCTTTGAAGTATGGTTAAAGTGTACGGCCAAAACTAAAATACATTGGTTACACTTTATTTTAAGGTGTCCATGTTACACTGTAATTATACATTTAAATACTAAATAATAATAATAATTAACAACATATACAGTACTTACTTTAGGGTTAGGTTAGGGTTTGGTTTAAGCTTAGTTTCATGTAATTATGCATAATTTATAGTTATTTCTACAGTAACTACATGTAACGTGTAACAAGTAAACTGTAAAATAAAGTATTTTCTATTGCAACTTGTGTCATATGCTTTGGCATGTTAGTCAACACATCAACATATGTGTAGTTCTTCAAAGCCTGACAAAAGATTATTAAAAATTAATTATTTGAAATGTACCTTAAGTGAAACCTTTAATTTGACATTATTACAAAATTCAAGTGTCTTATTGTTTTATAATTTCAAATTGAACAAACTTCTTTTTGTCAATTGTTTTGTTTGTCAAGGGTGGGTGGCGTATCTTTCTTTACAACAAATAACAATTGCTTTGATATTTTGTTCTCTAATGGGATGACATTCAAACAACTGCGACTTATTGGTTATTGTATAATAAGAGGGAGAAATGAGGTCTCTTTAAAGCATATAAAACAAACACATCAAAGTTCAGCATGCAGTAATCAGGAAAGAAGCGTGATGGTATGTTTTTGTCTATTCTCAGATGTCTGCTCATTAGCTTTCAAATGCTCATTAAGCTGCTTGCTCTCAAACAGAGGAGGAAAAAACACAGAAAGATGTGTGTTATGTGGACGGCTGGGAAATCAGCCGCTGCTCAGAGGGGAATGTGATTTCCACACGCTTTGCTCACACACACAAACAGCACACTCTCACACGCGTGTCGCTCTCTGGCTTAGTTTGTATTTGTGTGTGTGGTGTTAATGAGACTCTGAAGGTGATCTTTAGGAAAACCCAGTTCAGCTCTCCATAGACACACACAGATTCAAAGGTGCAGCAGATGATGACTTCACACTCACTGATATTTAACCTGTCAGTGAGCTGCTCCATGATTATATACAATGAAATAAACATACATTATTAGAGATTATTATTATATCATGATTCAGATTCAGAAGAAGCCGCCATCATGTGACATTCACACATTCAGTATATGAGTCGCTGCTGGCGTAGCGTTTCCTGCCTCTCTGACCTTGTCCATGTGCATTGTAATATAAGACTGATGTGCATCTCACCAATATCATTATGCAGCAGAGACTCATGGGAGTTCTGTTCTCAGGAGTGTATCATATATTCGCTGTACCCACAATGCCTTTGGCAATCCATTCAAACCCTGTTACCTTCCACCAAACAAGGTCATGAAAAGACACATGCGATATCTACATATTCATGAGGTTTCATAGCAAAACTTCCTGCATACAATCCAGGGCCTGCAGAGGGCCAAATAGAATATGGACATATTTATTGTCCTCTGCAGATACCAAAGGCTCCACAAGACATGACAAAGTAGAAATTATGTGCACAAGAAGTGTACATGAAGGGGCTGGGGGGTGAAATCCACAATCAGACGCCTCAATATCACTGAAAGACTGTTGTTATCAGTTTCAGATCTAATTGCTGAGAACTGCCCACTTAAACTGGAAGAGATGTAAAGTGACCAGCACAGTTATTTTGTTCTTACTGGCTGTTTAGGGGCAGCATGATCTGTTGCACCTTCATGCCAAATAACTCTCATTAGAGTATTACGGCCAGATTAACTAAACAGGGCAAATTAGCGTGAGAGCGCAATTCCAAAAAAGCGCAGATGGGAGTGGAAAGTTCTGCTCGTGATCTACTGACAACGCACAAACTAAAAAACACAGACGTAGCCGGATCATTTCCATAATGACCAATGCAATCTTCCAAGAGCAGCGCAAATTAGCCTCTGGTTTAAGACATGCTTTTTGGGCGGTAAATCAATACAAATGGCACAAATACCAGTAAATTGATTAGCGAAAACTTTAGGAAACCACATTGCATGATTCTTTTAAATACCCTCCTCCCATAAATTTTGGTCAGCCTCAAAAATAACCTTGTCGGCTTTTCAGCACTAATTTTTCACTGCATGTCTTTAGTAAATCCTGACAGTAGTTTTTTTAACGCGGCACTAACTGTTAGTAAATCTGGCCCTTAGTACACTGTCTGCTTAAAGGTGCAGTAAGCGATTTCTGGTAAATGTTGTTGATATTTGAAATCACCAAAAAGAACAAGCCCCTACTCAAAAGGATCACACGCCCATCTTGATGTCTTCGCCCCCACATTTATGTACACACTGCAACACAGGCAACGACTATGGAGGAATCCGCTATCATTTTATTTTGATGCTCCCCAGACATTCTGAGTGTAAGTAACTTTGCAACTAAGTCAACTTATTCTACTAACCCTAACCTAACAGCAGGGCAAAAGGTTACTTTTAAAATGTGTTTCACTACAGATTACACAATACATTCGTATTTCGTTAGTTTTGTAACTTAATCCAAGTATTTTAGAATACCTTGGAATACTAATAAGTATGTAACACAAAAACAAGGTAATTGCACATTCTTATCTTACAATTCTGACTTTTTTTCTCAGAATTGTGGGATATAAAGTTGCAATTGCGAGTAATAAAGTCAGAATTGTGTTACATGCTTATAAGTATTCCAAAGTATTGTCAAGTATTAAGATAAAGTTAAAAAATTTGGGTAATCTAACGAAAGAAGTTACAAATGTATTTTGTAATCTGTAGTGAAATACATTTGAAAAGTAACCTACCCAGCCCTGCCTAATTGTCTACTAATGCTCAACAATAATGAGAGTTAGTTCACATGTAGGTGCAGCGTTACTTATAGTCAACAGAACACCTGAAGGGGACCATCAAGTGTGTGTGTTGTCTGAGACAATTCACATCTAACGATCAGTGTAGCCAGTGTGCTGCTCAAATTCTGACAGGAACAATTGGTGCAGAAGGTGTAGATGAAAAA
The DNA here is from genome assembly GCA_003731715.1 of Anabarilius grahami. Lineage (NCBI taxonomy): Eukaryota > Metazoa > Chordata > Actinopteri > Cypriniformes > Xenocyprididae > Anabarilius > Anabarilius grahami. The sequence continues at coordinate 9,064,309 of RJVU01029436.1, forward strand.
CTTTCAGCTAAAATCTAACGCAAGGACATTTGTGAGGCAGAAGCTGTTGACTCAAAAGACTTTAAGGACAGATGTCCAGCATATATTATCAGAAGACTATTATTTATGTGCTGAGTCACTGGATGGAACATGACGGTCCATTAGAGGATTCTGTTCGGAATGGCACCGTTACCTTTCTCATAACTGCCAGATGCCACTTCATTCCAGCATAATTAAATCAGAGATGTTTGCCTCAGCTGGTCTCTCTCCATTACAGTAATGAATTCATCAACCCCACAGCCCCATTTCACAATCACATCTCTATACACTGTTTGGATTTGGATTTGGTGTAGTTATGGAAGGGGTTAACATGCTGTGATCAATGAGACGTGAATTGTCCTAATTAAACTTTACTTTAAGCTTTACCTTTATGTAAGACTAAATGCAACACAGCTCCTCTGAGATTGTGCGATAGGCTTGATGGAGAAAGAGAACTTATTTTAATGTTTGAAACCCATTTTTGCAGTGTCCTGGGGTGTTGTATGTGTGAGACTGCTGCTGAGACTTTATGAGCTTTATGAAACATTTCAAACCACGTACAGATGGGCCTCGTGGGACAGGAAACGCCTGAGAGACAGCTAATAAAAGATGATGTATGCTTACATGCTGCATGCTATTATAGCACATTATAATTTTCCTCATTGTCAATTCACATTTATGAGCACAGTTAAAGATGCATTTATAATTTGGCCTTTGGATCCCTCTGTATACTAGTGGCTCAGGTGGGTCGCAGTTAGCAGGGAAAAAGTCATGTCGGATAGGAAAATATAGTTTGCCTCCACCACAAAGTGTTTTATGCTGTGAGTTATTGAGAGCATAAAACCATAAAATCCATCAAAGTTTCATAACCAACTTGTCTTACATTAAAGTCATGTCATGTACTTTTGCATCATTTTGGGTCTATGAATTTTGTGATAAAAACCAGTACAGTTTTGATTTTAAGAACGTTTTTGTTATGTTCCCTGTTTTGAAGACGCCAAAAAAATATAAGTGATCAAAAATATTGACATTTACATCACATGGCCAATAAAACACTTGTGGCTGCAATTAAAAAGCCGAAACCTTTGCCGTCTAGCTGAAAAACAATCCATAAGACATTCATTGTTAGAGGTAAAAGGCGTCGCTGCGACGGGTGGAACTCATCTACTGAAAGCGGGGCATGAACTCTGTATGAACCTCATTACACTCAACAAAAGCAGCAAGAGAGCAGACCCAATAATGAAATGAACAGCTTCACAGATTATTTCTTAATTAAAATGGATAAAGTGAAAACAACAGTAAGTGGATTCGAAACATGAAATGTTCAAGAAATATTGAGAACAAAATTACAGAACAGAAAGACGCTTCTTAAGGAGTCTAATTTCTTGCTTAAGTAATAAATCATCTACATTATGTCTCCATGTTCTGATGGCAATGGTGATGAGAACATGTGAAGAGTGTCTGTGACATCATAAGGAAGACATTTTAAAAGGTTGGTGAGACGTGCAGCACTGATCGATAAAGCCATCAGCTCAGGAGTCTATGGGAAGTTATTTATACATTATTAAATGAGTTCACAGTGCTGTGCATTTATAAGCAGCACACTTTACGGGATAGAGACCTATGGCTTATGTATGTTTACTATCATGTATTTAGTGCTATGCAGCATTTCAGTGTCTTTTAGCATAAAGGACCCAACCACCCAATCTATAATGCCTAATGTTACCCAGGAAAAATTTATGGACCTCTAGTGATGATACCACACAGGACAAGAATAATTTCAGCATTGTATACAGGCCAAGTTTGATTTTTTACTTTAGTCCCACTGAAAAACTGCAGTTAGATCGGAATCAGGTCGTTCGCACAAGGCATACCAAACCAGACATATAGCACTGCCTATCTATAATACAGGTCAGTAGAGAGCTCTGATGTTGAAAGGTTGAATTGTACCTGAGCTCAAAAACACTTGTAGACCAGAGTCAGATGACAAACAGACTGATGAAGCTGTGATGTCACATACTCTGATGCTATAAGAGAACTCTTTGAAGCTCCACAAAGAATTTGCTATTCTCAAGTTCTGTAGAAAATCATCTATGTACTGGTGCTTTGAAGAACCCAGATACCAAAACGCTGATCTGAAGAAACTTCAAAGAAACATCAGGAACTTTGTCCATCCAAAGATCTATTTAGCAACCTAAGATTCCCATACATACAACCAAAAATGGTTCTTGATGGTTTATTTGCTAAACTACCGAATGTGAAAAAACTCACATTAATACTAATCTAGTGAGGCAGCATTACTAAGTTGTCCCACAGTAATCTAGTAATGTGAGAATTTAATAATCATAACAGTATTACTCTTCAAAATCCTCTAAAACAACATGCAAACAACTGCAGCTTGGCACATGAAGTTTACAAAATTCACTAGTTTGCAGTTATAGGCTGTTTGCTCATTGTCTGCTCACATCAATAATATAGACTCCCACTGAGAGATCAGTGTTCAGTGTTTCTCGTTAAACCGCAAATATCCCTCTGAATTTGGGAATATTGTGCAGTAAAGCAATTTCTATTTAACAAATGTGCTAACATTTAGAAAAACTTTCAAATGACATTATGAAATGTATTAGTACAATGAAGTACTAATGCAAAACATCATGATGTAAATTGCATGTATAGAACATACAAGCTTCGCATATACACACACCCATGATGCATTAGTCTCTCATAATATTTCTGTCCTGATCTTTCATCTCACAAAATTTGCGATGCATTTCATCAGGCTCAGAATCACTTTAACTAAAGCTTCCTTGTTAGTCAGCTGATTTGCTGTCTGTTATTGATTTAGACTGAAATGTCCAACACAACCAATTGCATTTCCATTTCAGGCCTAGACGATTGATCACAGTGCTTGCAGTGGGAGGGTCTCTGAGCTTCCCAGCAGCACTTGATTCAAGCAAAGTGTGCATCTGCAACCAAATGAGGCAAAATGCTGAGGTGAAGTGAGGTTATGAAGATTGAGTCACGGAAGATCTCTGGCAGTGGTCAAGGTGCCCACCACATCTGAAACACTCTGAGGTCTGAGCAAAAATGGACTGTTAAAAATGTCATGGGTTTATTTAAGACATCCAGCATATGTTCATTCTGTTTTAGCTCAGTGTTTTACATAAGCAGTCTTCTTAACCTCTGACAGATGATGTGAGATAATCCAATCTTTCAAGTGGATTTAAGTAAAAATCTTAGTCTCAGAGAACTGAAGGGCTTGGCTCTATATTTGCATAATAATGAGCTCTGACCTGCAGAGACATTCTCAGCATCATTATCAGACTGACTTCAGGAAACTTCTTGCAGGATGACAGTGCATCACTGCACACTACTAAAAGTGGCAAAGCTGATCAAAAAAACTGGGAAGAAAAAAGAAAAGGGCGGGAGATCCAAGATCCGAGAGTGGAAGTCTGGCAGTCCTCCAGCCATTATAATTCTTCAAGCTCTCAAAGTCACGGTGGAGAGCAGATAGTATTACTGACGATCATTTTTCTCTGGAAGGGTATTGGCTAGTCTTTGTGGAGACACTGACCTTGAAATGGAGCAAAGCCAACAGGAAGTGTCCTCCTCTCACTGCAGCACTGCTGCATTATCACACACTTGTGTGCTGTGGTCTGATGCAACTCATGTGAGCAGGTAACCAGTAATAGTGAGTGGATTTGACAAGCAGATTCAAAGGGGCGTTGCGTCACTATCAACGCCCACCTAGATATAATTCCAGGGCTTAGTCACATGAGTGTGCAGCATGACTGACAAGATACAACACGTCTTCTTTTGAAGTGATATACTACACAGCGGCACTCGCATCCGACTCTTACCTCACTATGAAACAAGTTGCTTAAATGTACAAACAATTAATGCTCTTTGATCCTGTATGAATGGACAAACTGTACTGTACTGGGTATACATATCCATTTTCATTATTCAATGCAGATACTGCATTTTGAGCATAACTAGACCTACACCTAAACTTTAACTTTTAACATTTTCATGACCCCAAAGCGAACACAGATTGTACTTACATGTCTTTGGAACAATATCGTTAGATTCCAGAGTTTGAGATGGATATTGGTTTGCAGTGCCATTCTGGACAGGTTTGAAGCTGCTCTTGGGGCTGGGTGGAGACACAGAGTTTGTGTGAACAGTCACTGCTGTAGTGGGTGTTAAAATGGCCACCTTAGATGAGGGGACCTCAAAGGGTCCGGCTGTGGACTCTCCCTCCACAAAGACCTTGGGCTGTCCTGGGAAAGACGGAGTTGGTGGGGTGACCGTGGAAGGTGAGACTGATACTGGATTCTGAGTAAAGTCCGAATTTATCATAGGATCCTGTCCTATGCGCTTGAGATCAAGGTGGGTTGGTGGCTCGTATTCAAAGATCTTGTCCACAAAGACCCACTTGAGGCCGGCAGTGCAGAGAGCCAGACTTAGCAAGCAGGCCAGGATGGGCAGGATGCAGATTTTTTCAGAGCGGACGCAGTTATTCACCCGCTCCAGATCGAGGCACACACAGCACGCGGCCGCAGCCAAAGGCACACATCCCAGAGGACCACGCTCGGAGCTGTCGCCGTCCCCCGGAACGTCCTCCTCTGCTTCGCCGGGCGTCACTTTTGTGGTGACCTCAGATAAAGCTTCTGAAGGAGCCTCTTGAGATGCAAGTCCGGCCGAGATGTCCTCCGTCGCTTCCGACTTCATCTCTCCCCCTCGTTCTGTCTCTCAGAAGCAGATGTGCAGCAGACCTCCCTCTAGTGCTGCGGCAGCAGCGGCAGGCATGCTGCCTCATAAAGTGTTCTTTCCATTATCAGATCACGAGCGAGGGGGAAGGGACTCGGACACGATGCTCAACTGACTAACCTCGTTACTAAAGAGGAAGAGGAAGACTTCAGTGGCTCTAATTTCTGTCGCCCCGGTCGTTCTCACTGTCTCCAAAGGAGCAGGAAGAAAAACACAAGCAAGTCTATAAATAAGGCATATGCTCCGGAGGCAGATGTGTGAGGCCGCCCCAGGGTGGATCCCGCCTCAGAGCGTGTCAGAGAGGTCCGGAGAGAGTGCAGCACTCACCTGGGGGCAGGGCTGGAGGAGGGGGCTGGTGTGCCTGGGCTGCGGTTCATGCTGTCACACTCTGCCAGCCACTGCCAAAAACGGCTGAATCATCCGAAAGCAGCAGGTGTATGTCCGATCAAAGCGCTGCCTCCTTGGAGCAGAGTAAGAGTTGGTCGTTAAAGACTTGCGTGCAGAACCACACGGAAGGACAAGGAGATAGGAGTGAAGATTACACACACCCCTTCTTACACCCCTCCTCTTTCTCCCTCTCCTTATCCATCACACCAACACACACGTTCTGTCTCTCGCTCTGTCTGGTGTCTCTCTCCTCTCACACTATGAGCACAAAGCAGAGAGTCGGGCAAGTCTGCGCTTGATCCAATTAGAAAGAACGGCAGCGAATGAGACAGTCTCTCTTTCTTTCTCTCTCATCCCCTCTCTCTCTCATTGATTCTGCTGTGGATGAGGATAGAGTTGTATCACACACACTGATGGGACGCTTTCTCAGGGGAATATGCTGCTATTGTTTCTATTAGTGGTCGAGTGATATATTTTTTTCAATGGCTAATAACCAATACTGTATCTAGCAGGCAGGGTGGGCAATGGTAGACAATATATATGCATGGGTAGGTAGTTGGCACGTGTCCACAGGTTAAAATTGATATGAATGTATAAAATAAAATGTGTATTTTGCTTAAGTTTTTCACCATTTTTAATGATATTTTTGTCTTTAGTAGTGCAACAAAAATTTTTTAAAATGACAAATATTCATAGCATTCTTTAATTAATATGAGCCCATAAAAACGGCATGAATATTAATTCTAAAAGAATTTACAAACTGTTGTTTAAAATAGTTTTAGATAAAGCATATTATACCATTTCAACAACTTCCCAAATGTACAATTTAAAATGACAATTTAAGGACATCTGAGGTCTTGTTTTGGTAGAAGTTGTAACTGACACAAGTTTTCAGATTTTAAGTATTATCTTTACTCAAAAAGTCTGCAGTGGCGCTGATAATAAATGAGAATAAAACATGAATGGAAACGTTTCATGAGCCCCTCACAGCATCATTCAATCAAATGCCTGTTTTTAAATCACAGAGCTGATTTTTGAAAGGCTAAATTGATTTGTTTGAGTAATGTTGGTATATATTCAGTTTGCTCTTTACTGTTCTATAATCACATTTGCTTCTACATGCTGAAGGAACGCTGACTCAGGGACCGAGAGATCGCGGGAGGTCCAGAACCCCCATCCATGGCCAATAAATACTGAATGAGGAACAGACTCCATAGGGAATACTGCAGCCACACCGGAAATCAGTGTGCTTTAATATAATGAGGCATTTTCTTTACACATCAATTGTACTGAAACACAATGTAAGAACAAGGGCTTTACTAATTAACTGTTTTTGTCGCTATTATGTAGTTCAAGTTGTACATTACTAGTCTTTCATTGCCATTATATTCATTTGCTTCAGTGATCTCAAAATGAAGCCAATTTCACAGTTAACAGTGTGATTTATCTTTAAGGCGATTATATAATATGGAAGCGTAAAAGTGATTATATAACAAATGGCTGAATGATTTAACATGCTGAATATTACAAAGATAAAACAGGTTAATAAATTAAGGCAAACTAAAACTAAACCTTAAGCTTAAGATGCTTTACTTATTCTTTTTTTTTTTCATTCTTATATTTTGGTTAAATATTTTATAGTTTCATGACAAAAAGGTACATTGTCCCCCAAAAAAATTCTCATCCAGATTTTATCTCATTACTCAGATTTTCATCACTATAATACTATTATTACTTATTAAAATCAGCTCAAATTAAATGTACAATAAACTGCATTACAGTATAAAATGTGCTTAAATCATAAAAACGTCACAAAAATGTCTTTGTGCAAAACATAATTTCTTTGTTTTGATTTTGGGGGAAAATATGACTTGACAGGTTTCATGAGATTCACCTATTCGAAACATTAGGGTCTCTAAATCTATTGCGTTAACCTAGACAGAGGCCATCTGTTTAACACATTAGTCAGATTCAGACTCATCCTTGACATCATCATCGCCTGAGTACGTTTTTGAATGATGTTTAAATGATGACATCCAAACTCACTCTTTTATGCACACAAATATACACATTGGTTTCCACTAGCGTTAACTAAGCCCTCCAATACTGACGTGGACTGATGACATTACCATTATTAGATGAGCTGATTAGTGACCACACAACACGCGGCATCGAGCAAAAGCCTGTGCAGGGGTAAATGAAGCAGATACTGAGGGGTTTAAGTCCCCCCAGGCCTGTTAAGCTGTCCCATGTCTCATTGCCATTAGGCTGGGAATCAAATGTACACGAGGTGTGTGTGCAGCAGGGTCATAAGGTCAGGTCAACAGCCATGACCCCTCACTCTCAAAGAAGAGAGGAAATGGACTCTCATTGTATGGACAGATGCTAATGTCCTGCTGGACCAACTCAGGAACAACTAAAGAAAAAGTCAAATACATTCCTTATTAAAAGAATGTTTAACATGTGTACAAAGACATTTTAGTGACAGCTGTGATGTGAAACAGCTACTGTGTATATCACTGCCAACTATTAACCTTAGTTTACATGTCAACAATAGATCTACTAGTGAAAGAAGACACCAACCAGTTTGATTCAGAAAGTTACTGCTTAAAATAAGATACCCCATAGGTTACAGTGGACTAAGATTGTCCTTTTTAATGACTGAATATGTTAATATTAAATATATAAAGATTGAATCTATATTCTGAAGGGAAATAGCATACGTCTAATTTTCTTCAGGACAATGACAACAACGGGGGAAAAAATTAGAGAATGATGGAAAATTTACAATCCATTCCATCAAAATGACAGATAATAATTATATGTAGCATAACCTCATACCTTTTTGATATATATTGTACATATGAAGGTCATTGGCTTAATAATGTGGGATAGGTGCCAAAAAGGGTCCCAAGCATGCCAAAATGAACAAGTCATCAAAGTCAAAGTCAACACAAAACTTTGTTTTCTATAGTGAACAAAGAACTGTTTGATAGGGTGCACTAAAATAAGTTGCATTAAGTGTTAGTATTAAATCTAAATATAATAAACACTAAATATATAACTCACATAATAAAGATCAAGGGGTTACACTTTATTTTAAGGTGTCTTTGTTACAGTGTTATTATACATTTAAGTACTGAGGAATATTAAGTAACTACATGTACTTACTATAGGGGTAAGATTAGGGTTTGGTTTGGTTTGGTTTAGGGTTAGTTGCATGTAACTATGCATAATTTACTGTTATTACTATAGTAACTACATGTAACATTTGTAACAATGAGACTGTAAAATAAAGTGTTACCGATCAATGCAATACAACTATGAACACACAGACAAATACAAACATCTAACCTTCTTGACTAAGTACTCAAAATGTGTAACGAGGATAAATTCGAAATACTTCTTACAGGATGTTGAATTAATTATTTACGGCTAAAAATGGTGAATAAGAGATCTGATCTGGAACAATCTCTGATCAACAAGGTGAAGCAGCATCGATTTGGCAGGTGATGGGTTACTGCTGCATTAGGAGATGAGACGCTTTTCATGCCAAACACGTCAAGGCAAGAGTTTTATTAACAAACACGGAACAAGGTCTTGGGCACCAATTCAATAATGTTGCCTTTCTCTGCTGACGCACAAACACTGAGAGCTTTTAAAGAAATAGAGAGGCCTTTTCTCCTGCGCTGTCACAGAGCAGTGAGACTGGAGTCAGACACACACAGCGTCACGTCTGACTGTGTGTTCATGCCCTTACCTCCAAAAGCCCGCCCGACTGGTGCCACTGCTGCAGGATCATCCATCTCACACACACACACACACAGAGCGATTGAGGGCCCAGTTAAGGGCGTAATGATGAGACAGGAATTTAAAGTCAATGTGAAATCATGTTCCTGGTCTTATTGATTCATTAGTGCACATTATTCCAAAGAAAAACTAGTTTCTGCTTTGAATATTTCAGCAAAATGTAAAACTAATGACTTCAAAATCAAGTTCTGCCCTACATTGTTTCTCACTGAATATCCTGTTGCACTTGGGCAAATACTACATTACAGAAGTAAAATGGGTTGCTAATGGTGTTTCATGCTAAGTACTGAAATTTTTTTATTCTTGATCATCATCTTTGACTTGTTTTCCTGTAAAAATATCTAAACTTTAAAATGACATAAATTTACATGATAAACAAAACTGCAAAATATATTAAAACGTATATGTATCTTGAATATCTTTGTTTTAAAATATTTTACCAAAGAGTATTTTGTTTTGTTAATTTGGTGGATTTTTAAAATTTGTTTTAAACATAAAACTCCCTTAATTTAAGTAAATTTTAGTGTTATTTATTCAGAATTTCTTGCAGTAAAGGTTGATCTAGCACCACTTTACTGAATGACTTCCCAATCAGCGAGGGCTATAATAAAACAAATCATTTTATTTCACAAAATGCTACATGGCTAATGAATCAGAAGTACCCACACATTGACAGAAAGAAAAAAGAAAAAAACATACTTCCACGTTGCAACATAAGGTGAATATGACCAACAGTATTGGCTTGTGCATCAAACTCTAACACTTTCATCATCTGAATAGAAATCAAATTCATTTCATTCATGTTTCTATTCATAAGTCCAAAGCCAAAATAGATATAAAAACAATGAAACAAATGGCTGTGATCTTTCTTGAAGCCTTTCACAGTCACAAAGCTGATGCATTAGTCATCTTATCATAGTAATGATGTTTCTATGAAAGCCAAACTCTCCTGATCTTGCTGCAGTGCAGTGTGCAGCACTCAAAATGCTGTAATTATTCATGTGGTCTGGAGATGCAGTGTGTTCTCTCCTTCAGAGCTTTTCCCAAATGGATTTCATTTGGAAGAGTGTGGCGTGACAGAGACCACTATAGACAAAGAGCTTGTCTGCACTGGACGCACTACAGTGGAGATACAGACCACTGCAGTAACACCTCCAGAACATCAGACAGCTTCCTGTCCACGCCTACAGTATTGCAACACTCTCTACAGGGCAGCCTGACTCACACCAAGTCAAGCATTACTATTGCTATTGCTAGGTTTAGGGATTTAACCACCCAGAACACAGCAAAGCAACTCCCTAGGTTATCCAGAACACCCTAGCTTAGCCTTGACAAGCACCCACAACACCCCGGCCAAGTGCCACTGGTGAAACACTCACCAAAATGTACTTCGCTCTGATCTGGTTTGGCCTTCTTCGTATACTGTATTTCTCTCATCTCTTGTTTTCCTCATATATTTTGTCTATCACTAATCGGCAGTCCTCCACAGACCTGTCTAGACACTGTAATTGAAACCTAACCTGTTCAGATGACCACTTACAAAAACATTCAGACATATGCAGAGAATGTCATGAATGATACTGGATCCAAATTCCACATGAGTGACATCTTTTCTTGTCTTTGCAGAATGTCTTATTTTGCAGTACAGCTGGACTTTACTGATCCAGACAACACGACAGCAGAAACATCTAAGCATGAGCTCATATATAGCCACTGGAGCTCTGCTGAGACAAAACACATATGCAACTGGCCCTAAAATGTCAATCATAATTGTTTTACATGGGGCCATGATGTCATTTCAGCATTTATCGGTGCTAGTTGGAAATGTAAGTATTTTTCCTCCCAACTGTTTTTTTGGCATCCACCAGCATTGTGTGGAAATGAGTTTATGTGGAGGTCTTGACCGCTGTTGCAGATACTGCATTGGAACAAAGGATGCTTGCTTCAGAGAAGCTAAGGCCCCGTTTACAACCTGTTATTAAGAAGCGTTTTGGTCGATCGGAACACAAGTGGAAGACCCAGTAGTTGAAAACGCATTCAACCCATAAATTTACCTCAAATCAATCAGGACAGAAGTAGATGTAAGGTGACAAAGAGACAGATTAAAACACCAGGTGTACACAGTAATGAGTCTCCCTCATCTACTTGTGATCCGATTGACCAAAAGGCATCATAATAGCAGGTGCAAACAGGCCTTAAGTGTTGAAATGAACAATGACTATGCATGTACACATGAAATGTTTTGAGAATGACAACTGGATTTACCCAGACTACCGTTACATCCCTACAGTGAACAGAGACATATTTGTGAAGCGAATATTGAAGACAGCTCCATTTTAAAATGTGGTTGTGACTCTTGTGAATAGTAAAATCTGGTGTACAGAATGGAACTAAACAACCATAAACAACCATATTTAGCTTTGTATATCTTAGTAACAAAAAACAAAACAACAAAAATTGCCCTTAATGTCCAAGTCTATTCTTCAATTAGATACTTTGGTCAATATCCAAAAGCTCTGTGGATGGAAATTTAATTTTGATAAAAAGGTATTACTTGAAAACCATGCCGAAAGACATGTGACCAACTGGAATATAATACCAGATGTGCCATCAGTGCAATGGAGAAAGGCTTTTTCCTTGAAATGGGTCAAATGAGAAGCTTTGATGAATTTGGTGGAAGTCTATGAGGAAGAGTCTAATGGTGGCCGGCGGTCTCACGTTACCAGAGAGGGCCGCTTACATGGAAAACCTAAGGGGAAACTACTCAGACAAAATCCCACAAATCAATAAAGTGTAAATGCAGATCCATACATTCAGAGATTCTGCCTTTGAAAAGGGGATGGATCTGGGTTTTGTCTGGTTCCGGGTACGACTGTAAGCTCTGCAAGTGCTTCTGCTCTGTGGACAAAGCTCAGCATGTCTCTAACTCACCAAAGTTTCCCACAGACAATTACTGACCACTCAATACTGACACCAATCAATTCCTCTCAGCTGAAATCACGTTCTGGGGGATGTTTGTGGATGGATATCAGAAACGGGGCTGCATGCATCTGCATTTTTATTTTGCATTTCACAGAGAAACAGCACAGCTCCTGCTCCTGGTCTCTGCTGTATATGGCAGCAGTGGCAGACGTATGACATCATAATGAGCGCAGCATGTTAAACTACATAAAATCTGTTTAACATCCTAAAATCATACGCTTCAATGAGCGATCTTTCATGAAAGCATTCTACTAAGGGTTTTGCCACAGCAATAATCTGTGCTCTGTCAGATAACTTCATTCTTTACTAGGTTTGTAAGGCATCAATATCAGAGCGTTTAAAGTAATTAACATTAACAGACTGGCTGGTCATTGCTGTTCTAATGCCTGAGGGAAGACACAGGAGACCTCCTTCTTTTCTCTTTTGGCAATCATTCAAATGCACTGTTCACTAATTGAAAAAAGGCATTAAAGATTACAGAGCAGAAAACTTATTTTTGCAATGTTGCGACTGGGCAGGAGGAACCTCATTTAACTTTCAGGAGATATTTATGACTCACTGTTTTTTAGACTCACAACCAGTAGAATAGATGATCAATATCAAAATTGGGGCTGTATTACATTTGTGGATATAAATAAGCAGACAGCATGAGTTTTAGTAGATTTTTATATTTTTTTCCTGTGGAAACTGTGAGTGGTGTTTGCCCATGCAAAACTCCCCACAATGCTACAGTGTTTTTGTTTGTTACCAGGACATTGCTATGCTGTTGCTAAGGTATTATGCAAGATTTTTAGTGCATTGCTATATGGTTACTACATACTTCTGCTATGTAAGGACTAGGGGTGTAACGATATATCGCAGTACGATATTTCGCGATGCAAAAATGTTACGATATGTATCGTAGAGTGATGGCGATACTTTTACGATATGACGGCAGTCTAATCTTATTGCTTGAGCTGCCAACGTGACCTACTCTGCAACATGGAGGTGGCAGTGAGAGAAGCTGGGTTGTCACCGCATATTAAGGGTGTGTCTCAATCAGCTCTCTAGTTCAGTAAGTGTTTCGCGCACACATCGAATCTTGCAAGCAGGTTTAAACGTTTCTCACGTCAGTCTCTTGCTTGGTCGCGTGAGAAACGTTGTGGCTTTCTTTCACCGCAGTGCCACAGCAACAGCTGTGCTCACAGAAAAGCAAAAGATGCTTGCGATGCTTTAAAAAGTTGTGTTTTAGGGGCCGTTCACATATTGCGTCTTTTCCGCGTGCCAGTCAGTTATTTCAAATAGCCACGCGGCAGGTGCGCTCATAATGGAAGCAACGCGGTCGCGATGCGCATGCGGTGCGTTTTCCAGATGAAAAATTCTCAACTTTTCAGAATGCCGCAAGCGCACCGCAGGCCATGTGAAAAGAACCAACCGATCAGCTATGGCCTTTCCGTAACAAAACATCGAAAGCTCAGCCGAACAGCTAATCATAGCTGTACAGGGTGGTTTTTATATCTCATCTCTATAAATATATCTAGTAGTAAAGGTAATGCAAGGGCTAGAAATCAATCCTTTTCTGAAACATCTAACTCCTCTTGGAGAGCGCAGTTCATGGTTGCATAGCAACGACCGATGCCACGGGAGCGTAAGCGCTTTGAAAAGGAGAAGCGGTGCAGCCGCACCTTCTATGCGTTTTTAGACGCGATATGTGAACGGTCCCTTAGGATGCTTAATTCTAAGTTCATGTTAAATTTAAAAAGAAATTCACTGACAGACAGACCTATTCAGCTGTTAATTTGAATACAGAAGGTTTTTATTAAACCTTGAAATGTGATCTTGTATGTACAACAAAGAAAATTATTGAAATTTGTTAATTTTTTTTAAATAAATCTTATTTTAAACAAAATGAAACAAATTAAAATATCGTGATACGTATCATATCGTGAACTCAGTATCGAGTTCATACCTGACCTGAGCATATCGTTACACCCCTAGTAAGGACTGTTGAGTGCATGAAGTGTCCAACACTCCGGATAAATAAATGCATCATCCGGGTATTTGAAGTGCTATTCTTCTTGTTGGAAGTTTCAGTGTGATCACACTACTTACACTATTTACACTATTTACTGTATATGACAAAATGGCGTAAGTAAAGTAAGTAAATTGGTATGCACTGATATTCTGATCTTCAGATATGGCTCGGGAATAGAAAGACAGAACTTCTAAATCAAATAAAGTTGCTTGGAATCAATGTATTTGAATTTTAAACAAGCTTAACCTACAGAAACAGACCTTCGTGTTGCACAGAGGTGAAGAGATGCGCTTTGTTTGAACTATTATGTGAAATTCTGAAGCTTTACAAAACTTTGCAGGGTGATTTGCTGTTCAACCTGACCATATCATCCAATTATATAATTTATTATTTGTAATTATATCAGTGTGGGCTTTAAAATGAATGAAGAATTTAAGTTAGGGTGAAAACATCAAGAAGAAAAGTAAAAAAAAAGAAATCATTCATTTACAAGAACTGTCCAAATGAAGCAAACCACCACAATGAATCAGGCTTTCCAAAGCTACAGTACATGAGGTCTGTTTAGGATGAGCTGATTCCACTCCATTGAATTGGACTTTACAATATTACATATGAAAGACAAATGAGCCATTTAGGACAAAGAGAATCAAGAGAATGAATCAAACTTTCCAAAGTTACATGAGAAGGAGGACTGTTGAAGATGAACCGATTCACTAGAATGAATCACATGTACCACTGCTATACAAGAGAGAGCCGACAGTGTGGTTGTTTACCTATACTCGCTCGGCAGTAAAGTATTACAAATGTGACATCAAAAAAAGCATTTGTTAAGCTACAACACTAATCGTTCCTCATGCTGCATTAATAGAAATTGTGGTTGTGACTCATGAGCTAAGCGAAAAATGAAATGATGTTACATGTATTTGTAAAAGTGCACTTTACAAATTATAAATACACAACAGATGTGGTGCTTTTGCAGTTTCGCCTCATTTCCACACCATTAGTATATTCTGGTTTCACTCTGGGTGGGTCAGGGCCATTTGCACTTTATTGATTTTAATGCTAGTGAAAAGGATGCATTCTTACTTTTGGTGATGATTAGGCTTGCTGTAGAATTTGTTTTTCCAAGGTTGTTGACTGCCTCACAGGTGTATAAACCAGCATCTGCATCTGTAGACTTCCTGATCAATAGCTCGGATATTTTTCCCCTGTGGAAAGTTACATAATGCTGGTTGTTTATATTGCAATTCAAGATAAACATTAGCAACATATGAGGCATAAGGCTAATATCTGAGTAATGCTTCTTAAAACTGCAACACTGTCTTGCATGGTTAAGAATTTAATTAGGAAGGAGAATCTCAGCTCAGGCCTGTTTGGATTGTATTGGATTAAACTTTGACAAATTCCTGCCCACGTACGACACACAGGGCAGATATCTGTTCCTGTAAATTTCTGACTCAATATTCTCTGAAGCGAAACCTTCATTCAGCTAGAACAAAATAATGATACATTTAAGTAGTAGGAACTTACTGTTTCTTTTTTTTAATCTTTATGCTTTTGGGTTTGCTTTTGCCTTCGAGTTCTTTCCCGTTCTTGTACCACTTGATGCTGGGCGCTGGGTTTCCCGCCACAATTTCACACTTGAGTACAGTCTTTTTCCCATCCTCCACTGTCACGCTCCGCAAATTCTTTAACTTGGGTTCCGCTGAAACAAAGACACAAAACAGAAAACAGAAATTACCCACGGAATGTCAAGGGTGAAACTTGCAATATTTCACCATATGCCACCTATTCTACTGTAAATATATTTTAATGTAGGGGGGAAACTGTTCTTAGTTGCCATATACAATGTCAAAAATATCTAGGTTTAATTTTTTTGAGCAAAATATTAAAATGTTCTCCCATTACTGTCCTCTCAGCAGTGTTGCCAGATTGGGCTGTTTTGAATTTGATTGTGCAGGTCAAAATTGGTTTGGGCGGGTGGAGAAAATTTGGGCTGGTTTGGGATCAGTTTGGTATTTTTCAAACATTAAAATGTTATAGGCCAATTGGTTAACAAACCAAACCCAAGTGTGCATGTCCTCTATTCAATCAGTCATCATGACGTTACTGAACACACTGAACACTGCAGAGTTGGCTGGTGTTGGCATTGAAGTCTCAGACAAGCCCGCCAATCAAGAGCAATAGCAGATAAACATGATGACTCATGAGTGATGGGTCTTTAGCGCAGATAAGCGATCAGATTTTGAACTTGTATTTAAGTGATCGCTAGGGTTGTGATGGTGAGGAAATTTTTCCCGGTATCACCGGGATTAGGGGGTGGGATGGGGGGTTCCCTCTTTTGCACCTCACTTTTAAATTGCTAATTCGCTAATAAAGTAAAATGCACACGACCACACAGGCTTTCAAAACAGTCCGGAGCAGAGTGAGCGTTTTCAATTAATTCCTATGGAAGTTGAGCTTGAATAAACTGAAAATGCTCCATGCCAGTAGACACGCACCGTTGTGAATGCCAGTGCGGCCATGCGCATTTTACGGTTGCTTTCAAATTAGCGCCAATTCGGGGGCGGCAATTGCTTGAATGGTGGCTTCATTATTATTCTTAATGAAAAACACAACAACTAGAAAAACACAACTAACTTTCAGTTTTTAATTGCAGTGTTCTGTTTTCTAACTGAACTGAATGATTTGATTACTATATAAAAATAAAAATGACAGTGGGGGGGCGGTGCCACGGTGGGCAAATGATGTAACCGGTGTTGCGGCTGAACACCGGCAACACCGACTATCGCAGCAAGCCTAGTGATCGCAATGCCAAAGTGGCATAAATATAAGTTGTAGCTACAGTAAAGAATGGGAAAGTGACCAAAATGTTTTGGGTGGGTTGTGGACGGCTTTTGGGCTGGAAATCATTGACACAATCTAGAAGCACTGCCTTCAAAAACGACAGTAATATTCAGCAACAACAACGACAACAAAAGAAAGCATAATTGTCCCCTCATCAGGGAAGATTTATGATGTCATGAAACTGTCTAGCTAACTGAGATGCCCTTTGATTTAATCTTTGTGAGACTCCTCCAACAGACAAATGCAAAACAAATCATTCCCATAGTCCCTTTACAGACCTGAAATCAGTGAAATATAATATATGTTGTAGATGAAGTAGCCATGAAGACACTGATCAACTGAAAGTCACACATTTTTGAAATTGTGAAAATGTGTGTACACACTTGATGTCAAACTGGATCCAACATATACAGTATAGCTCTAACTATAAGGTCTTAAGCAGTCAATTACACAAACTCTTGTTTTCACACCATGTTTAATTGAAACATATGTGGAATTATTATTTAATAACATATATCACGCATTCCGAGCTTTAATGATAAGCGCTAAGGTTCTCTCAACTATCGCAACTAATCGCAACTATCAACGCAGCATGACTGAAGCCCGGTTTATTTCATTTTGCTTGAGGTGCATGAATCACCACCAACACACAACATTTGCGCAAAGCTCTCTAATCGCGACGCCAATGATAAAATGAGCAACCTATTTGAATTCTATAGAAAATCAAAAGGCTATGTAGAAAGTCAATTATGTAAAACAGACACTCTATCTGAAAATATTGATGAGGATAAGAGACAACACTGACATGCACCAACATATATTACAAGGCTTTTTAAACTACTCATGAGCACCAGTAGAAGAATTTATTACATTTAATTGGAGTAATATGTGGTAGTTACTATCCAGTAGTTTCTAAGCTGCTATTATTCATAGAATGAACAATACTTCAACAGAATTTATTAATCTTAGTTAATGTTAATTTAAACATTTATTAATACATTATTAAAATCAAAAGTTGCATTTGTTAACATTAGTTAATGCACTGTGAACAAACATGAACAATGAATGACAGTATTTTTATTAACTAACATTAACAAAGATTAATAAACACTGTATCAAATGTTTTGTTCATTGTTCATGTTAGTTAATACATCAACTAATGTTAACAAATGAGACCTTTTGTGACCTTAAGTTTTATCAAAGTACTGTAGAATTAAATAAATAAATACATTTAAAAATTATATACAGCGGCCTATAAGCATGGTATAACGAGCAGCCATCAATGGTCTTGTAATTACAGCTTTGCCACAATTACAATAACTTTTATAAGGGCAAGTACAAAGTAGAAGAAGGGACCTTCATGAATTATGGACCAAGCTAGATTGATATTAGGAAAAACCTGGCTTTCTGATATCCAAAAAGATTACATAAATCATTAAGAACCTATATCTAGGGAAATAAGCATTTCAGAAACAGAAAAGGAATTATGTTAATTATTAATTAATTGCAGTAATCAACTTATAAGTAAGTGATAAGTAAGCTACAACAAGAAAACATTCTGAAAAAAATAAAATCAATAAAATCAATTTTAATTATTTTTTTAATATTTTTTTTTTACAATAGCATTTTGGAATATCTGACAATATATAATGAATGCAGATTTAAACTAAAGGTTGAACTGCGTTCTCAAAAAGTATTTTTCATAAATGTCTGGTCAGGGCATGTTGTCACATGTGTTTTATACAGTATATTGTAAATTTATACAATTAATTGCAGTATTTATAATCAACAAATTGTAAAAATAATGGTTTGGTTTATTCGTATGTAACTTTATCATTTTGTTTAAATTCTGCTGAAATGCCTCTGCTGTTTATGGCAAGTTCCTTTGTGACAACAAAGTTGACAACACACAATAAACTATATCAGTAAAATATGTTGTGTTGTCATGTAAAACAAATATGTGAAAGCTCGCCCTGGGCATGACCTAAAAATAATAGCATGCGTACGTCATGACATCTTTGAAGAAAGAAAGGGAAAACAACATGCCTTAGCTTAAAGTGGAAACATCACAACACGACAAAACTAAATAATGTTCTGTAATGGTAGGGTTTGTTTGTAGTCACTATAATTGGTCACACTTTAGAACAGTGAACACATTCATTGTTAACTAGGAGTTTTCCCTCAATAAACTCCTAATTACTGCTTATTTTCAAATAAGCATGTAAGAAATGGTAAGGATGACACTGTAGTTGTTGTAGTGGTTATGTTTAGGTATGGGGTAGGATTAAGGGGTGTAGAATATGGTCATGTAGAATAAGGTATTAATATGTGCTTTAGAAGTACTAATAAACAGCCAATATGCTAATAAGCAACTAGTTAATAGTAAATAGTTTTCCTAATCTAAAGTGGTACCCTATAATTAAACTTATATAAACAACAGGCATCTATGGAATGACCCCATACACACCATATACTACATAAACCTGTGAGTGTGAGTCTTGGGAAAAGACACTTAGGGGGAAAACATCTTCCTGTTACTGCACACAGTTTCTGACTGATGAAGGATGTCCTGATACTCAAGATCAGTGAAGTTATATGTCCGCACCAGCAGGTGGTGGTACTGCAGTAATTACTTAAGATGAACAGACCACATTTCATGAACATGTTCATTTATTCAGAAAATCCTTTAGCGTATTCCAAGCAAAAAACGCAAGGAGAGATTTTCTGTGAAATTCACCCTCGAATGTTGCTTCGATGATTATAGTGAAAATTGTTTGGGAATGGTTAAAATAACTAATAAAGAGATTCGGATTTATTCTGGAAATGTATTCTTTAGTTGTGGGCTGGTAAATCTAACAGAGGCACATTGATTTCTACTGAACCTGAAGGTGTTTGTTTGCCAACCCAAACCAGTCACAGCTGCTCAATTTATTGTAAATCATCAGAAACATTAAACTCCAAATCAGTCCAAACTCCCCTATTCCCAGTTCAAAATGATAAAGCATGCAGCTCAAAAATCTTGCTCATCCGCAGGAGGCTATTGCCTTATCTTACAACACTTCCTGTTGACAAGGTGCTTTTAATAACAAGAATCTTTTGCATAGCACAGTGATGACAGCAATACAGACAGACCTGCTTCATTATTGTAGAAACCTCTGCTGGGACACCTATTGGGTTTCCTTACATAGAGATGTCAGCAGAGACATCCACCGACACAATCCACATAGTGAGTTATTTATGTGTAACATATTTGAACCTGATAAAATCACGGACAGATAACAGTGAATACCATTATTTCTGTTTCCTCGCGATCTCAGGGTCCAGGCTGCTGCCCGTCCAGCTGTTTCTTTATGTCATGGACGTGTTCCCTTTGGGGAAACTCCTACACTGTTTTTTAGGCCACAAAATTGAGTCGGATCAGGGTCCACATTCCAGTAGACAGAGTGAAGAATTCCATGATCTAATATGAGCTTCAGACAGACAGATCAGCCAGTCATCTGATTTCCCCTGCTTATATCAGAGATTTTTTTTCCCTAAAACTATTGTAACTAAAGGGGGAACCAAACTCCATTAGTGAAAACATCTTCATATTGCCTTTAACTAGATGATTATTATGGTGATTTTTTGTGGATGTATGAAGCTAATTCTCCTCAGATGTACATAGATGAGCATTAACCATAGACTACTAACTACAACGAAAAAGCCCCACAATACTTTTGTCTTCATTTTAAATATCAATTTTTTATCTCTTCAAATGACGTTTTCATGTTAAAGTATGCATCTGCTATCTTTCTTTACAATAGATAAAAGTTGCTTTGATACTTTGTATCTAATGGAGAGATATTCAGATATTTTTAAGGGTGAATCAAGAGTTCAGATACTTCAAACACAATAATTCCTCACGTTTATACGCATGCACGCTGGCGCCGTGCTGAAACTCAACGAACAGGACTCATTTCATATGGCTGAGATTCTTCTAAAGCTGGCATGAGCGTGTTTCAACATGAGTGCGTAACTGAATCAGTTCTAAAAGAAATCTGAATGAGTACTTTACCAAGAGATAATTCATAGAATCAACTCGCTTAGACATTCTGCCATACATCACACCTGTCATAAAATATATAAAAAATTTACATTAAAAAGTAGGCTATGAATGGAAGGTTCACTAACTTTCAACTTTTAACATTAATACTTGACGTTAATAATCAATAACCAAGAGTGTGTGTTCAGTGACATACAGTGGGGCCCAAAAAATCTAAGACCACATTGAAAATCAGAGATTCAAATCTAATTTAATCTCGGAAATAAACAGTGAATTTAAGATTCAAAAAACATGAGATCAAAATACATTCTGAATTTGGCTGCCATTGAAGCTCATTGGATCATCTAAAATCATGCTGGAGAACATGATCATCAGGTATAGCTCATGAAGCTTCAGTACTGCTTTACATTAAAGTAAAGGAGATGCACCAAACACTGAGAACTTCTCAAATCTCAAATTGTTATGCTAATAAGTGTCATTTGTAAATGTAAAATTTCACTGTAAAAAAAAGTTCAGTTGCTGCCTTAAATTTATAAAGTATAAATCAAAAAGTATAAATCAAAACTGGCTCATTTCAACTCTTTAAAAATCTTGCCTACTTAAATTTTTCTAAACTAAAAAAGTCAAATTGCTTAAATTACTTTGATGAGTTAAAGTAATAGAAAAACATGACTTATTGATCATTTCATTTTTTACAGTGTTTAAAGGAACATTGGATCCTGCTGTACTATCTGAACTCTAGAAGCATCTGCAAGTTAAGCAGCCGGTGTGATAAACGGGAAAACCTCTCCATTAAGTCACCAGACCGGTGGGTCATGTTAATGGTTACAAACATTTCTGCCCTTTCTTGCTTGACAGAGTCACAAGCGATCAAATGACATACTGGATTGCAACAATTGTAACCTGAAAGCGCAGCTCACGAGTAAAGAAAGCTGCGCTCAGAAACTATTGAAATCTAGTCAATAGTCAACCTGTCAATCCATTCACACCACCTGAAAACTCCACACATTTCCCACACCTCAACAGAGCAGCAGTTTACCTTGCGGGGAGTTGTCAGACTTGTTTGATCTCTCAGAGCCCTTATCCTTTTTCTTTTCACCACTTTTTCCTTCTTTACTTGCTTTTTTCTCAGACATGATGTCCTTTTGATCTGTGTTTTCTCCGCTCCGTTCAGCTGTCAGTCAGTCAAAGTTGTGCGCGTGGTGTGAGCATGGACTCCCTCCAGCCAACTGTAGGACAGAAACTCTGCCCTGTCTGCATGTGTGTTTTACTGAGGCAGAGAGGCGGGATCAACTCTCAGATTTCTGCGTGGCCTACGTTACAGCAAGAGTGTGCTGTACGAATCAGTGTGCACTTCTTTATTTATAAATTAGTAACGGACGCTGTGTTGGTGTATTTAAGCCACTTTGAAGACTTCCTAATATTTGAAGACATGAATCAAATTCAGCTCTAATGGTCTCCTGATGTGTATAAACTGTTTGTCACATGGGTGCTGTCATATACTGTACTCATAAACCATGATTGAGCTAAGTACTGTGAAATGTGTCATAATAACTAAATACTCGCTGGACGGGCAGCAGCCTGGACCCTGAGATCGCGAGGAAACAGAAGTAATTGGAGAAGACAATCAATGGAGAAGTATACACACATAATTCTCTCACACATTCTTCTTTGGATGTGACGACACGTCGCTGACATAAGCATGGCACGCTTGACAAGACCAGACATGCTTGATTTCAGTTCCTGCTGTTGTCACGGTTTGATGTGGGTCTGTGGTCTTGTTTGACGTGACGTGTGGGACAAATGTAAGGATACACCAACCAAGAAGATCCTTCCAATACTCCTGCCATCCACACCGAAACTGAAGCTTTATACTGGTGATACGTTCAAAAGAAATATGTTGAACAACAGCAGATCTGACTACAAATATAATATAATATAATAATAAATATTATAAATAATTATAAATATATAATATAAATGTCTAAAAATCTTTAAAATAAGACAAATGACTTGCTGGTATCCTAAGCAAATCCTAAATATAAAACTCTATGGTTTTAAAATAAAAATATGACTACTGATTGAACTCCAGTTACTGACACATGAGGGAGTGAATAACAAATCAGGAAATATGCTTATGAAAGTGGTAAAATTATATGTTGGTTTACTGAGTGCACCTAAAATAAAAAAAAACAAATAAATAAACAAACAAACAAATAAAAAAAACATCTGTTTTCATACAGGATAACAGACCTTGTCTGCTAGTCCATATAATGTCATTCATTATCCTTAGGGATGCACCAATATTAAAAATCTGGCTGATAATTATTTTCATATTATGGCTGATAATGCAGATTTAAAAATTCTCTTATTTTATTCAATTAATAAAAAAACATTGATAAAATGTAAAATAAAGCTACAAGTATAGTTTATACAACTACAAGTGAATTTAGCCATTACAGCATGTACAGTATGGAAATGGATATTCATTTGGAGATTTGCTAAAGATTACATTTAACAGTGTTATTAAATTATTTTCAAAGACTTTGAGCGAGTGTTAAATACAGCAAAGGAAATCTACATGTACAAATAGAACAAATTAGTCTGTACAATTAAATACTTAATCTCAACCAATATAATATATGCATCCAATACACACTGTGTATCTGTAATATCTGCCTATAATCGATGCCTATTCATAAACAAGTATTTATATATTTATTTTTTTAAATAAAGTATATTTATTTTTGTTAGTCATGCAGTCCTTTTTAAAATGTTAGCAGAATTAAATGTTTGAATGTCAATGTTTAAATTAGTGCTTATTGACAAATATATGTTGAGTGTCTTTGCTGATTAATATTGGTAAGTAGGAATGCCTTAGTCTTTTTTATGTGTTTAAATAAATATTTGTTTTTTATCACTGACTGAAAGTGAAAACATGGCAGGAAATATAAATATATTAAAGATACATTCTCTAAAACAAGTAATAGCACTGGCTCTTTAGCTTATCAGTTGAATTTCTTCTGTGTTATGGATATTTTAGGATATATTTCTTGTTTTAAAGATATTTTGGCTGGGATGATTGAAATCAGATCTGAGATCAGTTTGAGGCATAAAAGGCGGTAAGAATGTTTAATTTACAGTGGTAACTTCAAACACGCTACCCTCACAAATCCAGTCCTGAGCCATTTCCTTCAGCACAAGCACTGGCACGTCATGTCAAACAGGTAACACTTCAAAGTTAGTCCTTGGTTCTGTTTAATTCGAACCTTTCAGTTTCACCCAGTGGGTGTTGAATGAAACTCACCCCTTCAGGTAGATGCAACACAGTCATCCTGAGAGTCTCCTTGAGGTGGGTGGGGTCGGGTGGATCGAGGAAATCCAGGACTCCTTCCTTTACAAAGGCTGATGCGTCACAGATACAGTTACAGTTAAGGATACGGTTAAGTGATTTTGGAGTGAGAAGAATGTGTGGGCTTCAATAGACTGGAGCAAGCCACTGCAGACCTGCGATCCAGTGCATGCGAGTGCTCATCCAACGGGATCAGTCCCAGAGAATAGAGACAGACTCCACTTATTGAGTCAAACAGGACGTCAGTGACAGGAAGGAATCTCAAATAGCTATTCATTAGAAACTAGCACATTCCATTATACCAAATCAAACCATTTTGATATTCTTTGTGCAAAAAAACAATATTTTTTCTGTTTACAAAAAAACTATGAATTTTCCCATAACAGTTGAACTATTGTTGAGGTCAATATAAGTGTAAAGATAATGAAATATCTGCAGAATACTGACTAAAAGAAAAGCGTATTGTTTGAACCACAAAAAAAAAAAAAAAAGTATTATTTTTCAAGGATGAAAAAAAAAAACTGATGAAGCCAATATAAGTTTGACCCTCTTGTGCTCTTTGGTCATTTTTGACCGAAAAAAAAAATTAAAGTTTTTTTTTTTTAAAGATTTTTTTACTTCATCGGAATGGTATGAAACTTGGTAAAGGTTTTGGCACTTGCTATGTGAACACGGACATGGACATGATTCAAAAAGGTTAAATGGTTCTGAAAAAATTGTCACACTTGTACTCCTCATGGTCAAAACTGACTGCAATGGAAATAAATGGAAAACAAATTTCATCTACTAGACAATTTTGGTACAGTGCCCAAACAAAATCTTACTGAAAGCTCATTTTTTGAGATATCAACCTAAAATTTGGAACACAACTTGTTTAGATTTAGCTTGGATTTTCTTGCACGTTTTGGAAAATATGTATTTCATATAAAAACTGAAAATAGTACTTTTGTGCATTTTTCATAATAAACGTAAATTTCTATAACTTTTATAAAATTCACTTTTTAAAATTTTTTTTTCACAATAATCTGCCCAAAGACCAAACACTAAAGCATTCAAGATTTATTACTTAAACTGTAATAAATCTTGAATGCTTTAGAGTTTGATAAAAGTTTAACAAGTTTAAGTTAGATATTTCATTTTCAGGTGAATGTTGAAAACATGAATAAATGGATTGCATAAATATAATTTAGCACCATAAAATCCCCTAAAATACAAAATATACATATAAAAAAACATTATCAAACTAAAATATAGTACATTCATTTTATTAGAAATAAAATTAAGAAAAAAACAAAAAAAACAAAAAAAAAACTGGTCAAAAATGACCACCACGCGAGCAGCACCAGAGGGTTAAGGATTATGAAATATCTACAGAATACAGACTAAAAGAAAAGCATACCTCTGTTTGAAAAACACAAAACATCTTGATGTGTTATTTTTTTCAAGGGTGAAAACAACATAACAGGGTTGAACAAAAAGTGCAGATTTCTCCAAAAACATTTTTGGGAAAAAAAAAGTATAATGCAAGCATGATATTTAATTTCTAATAAAAGTGAAATATTGGTAGAAATCTATGTGACTTTTTAAAATGCAATGCGAGTATAAATAATGTAAGTTCAGCTTCCTGCCAACTATTTCACATGAGCATTTGGGAATCTTACCATAGTAATTGCTATTTATCATACATATGTCACAGCTCCCTTTATTACGGGCACTATTACTCAGAGACATTATGGTGAAAATCACAACATTTGGATATTGTGATTTCCCGTTTGCAAAAAGCTTAAAAATATGATTCATGTTACAAAACAGTGTTGTAAATAGACGCTTGCGTTGCTCAATGCTGTCATTTCCTTTAAACAATAATTGACAAAGATACGTAATTGGTGACTTTTATTCACCTACGCCATGTCTTTTTGAACAAACAATTTATAGTAGTGGGTTCAAGGCACTTAGGAAACCTCAACTTTCCAGAGAACTTTTCTGAGAAATCGCAGACTTTCCGTGAGTACAATCTGTATAAACATGACGCCTACATGTAAAGCGTACGACCCAACAACCCCTCCTCAACGCAAAACAAGCTATTGACCAATCATTTTTGCAATCATCATAACGCTCACTTTTTTTCCTGCTGTTGAGGTGTCATTCTGGGCACGTGAATAATGACTGTACAGACAGCAGGATTACACCTTTAATGCTTAGGTCATGACGATCATGTCAAAAGTGTTCATTAAAAAAATAGCCTAGGAGAATGAAAAGTAAAATTCAGACATTTAGGAAGGACATTCAACACAAAACACTACAGACGTCACAAAAGAGTCTCTTTTTAAGGTCCTTTTCCTTTCTGTGAGTTTCTAGGAGGGGCAAAGTCTGAACCTACAGCCTGTTTGAACTTGAATAGATCAGAACATTATCCAAAATGTTCACTGACTGCTCTCCCCTTATTTATTTGGGCTTTGTTGTCTTGGATACACACTACCCCTTTTGGTCACATTTCTAGAGTTGTTATTTCCGCAATAACCAAACAGAAACACCTATAGACAGTCTGGTGTAGCAAAAGATTTGATATAACAGCGTTTCACATGCTTCAACAGTGGTCTAATATGCACTGCAGGAGATCTTGTCTATTGCTACTCCTATGTTTATAGTTATTTATATATTTTATATCATCATCTAGCCCTGTGAGTACTGCAAACCAATTTCACATCACGCACTCCATTTTGTTTTCTTACAGAAAAGCACCTTTGATGAAGTAAATATTTTTTGAATTGTGCATGTGGGTGTTGAATGCAATAGAGGCAATTTGCAGGTGTATGTTTTACATTGCCATAAAAGGTCATCAAAACCAAAAAAAACATGACAAAAACTATAATTATACGAGCATAATGTAAATATTATGATTTGTGTGAAAGCTAGCGTAAAACACAAGCTCTGTGCTTGATGCGCTGAAGATTCTAAGATGAAAAGGGTGAATCATGAAGACAGCTCTCTCTCGGTTTCTCATCCAGATGTCCAGCACGCTGTGTGTACTGCTCATAATGGACTGTTTTTATTCAGCATTTTTGAAAGTGAAGTTGTTTGGGTTGTTTAATAAACAGCTGTAACTGAAGGAAGAGCGCACTCAACAAAGCCCAACCTGAGCCCAACTCGCACAGGCACAAACTACACAAGCCTGTGCCAGTGCTTTTGGTGGCCTTTTTACTTCAGTGGCAGTGCTATCATACCCTGCATGCTATCATCAGTTATTGACATTTGATTAACATTAGCTACATCTGATCAAATTATCTCAAATCTTCATGGATCAAGAAAAAGTGCATAAAGACAAACAGATGTTTATGAAAGTATTGCCATTATACATTTCATTCTCAAAGTCGCAATTTAAGCCTCATTACAGTGTTTATATTAAAATAAAATATAAAACATAAACAGAAGAGTCACTGAGGAGTCAGCGAGATGTTAACGCAAGCAAAGGTGAATCATCCAGCTGATGTGTGTCATGTGATGCTAAATTCCTGCAGGCAATATATCTTATTCTATACGGTATTAACCTGCATGAACTGCAAATGTGTTGTTAATAATGTGTTATGACTTTATTGCATACTAACACAGTTTCACATAGTGATATAAATAGTGGATTATAAAGGGCATTTTGTATTTAATTAACTGAATAGTCGTTTTGTACATAGATACAATCAAGCTGCTCTATGAGATGTGATTGTTTAAAATAGGATGGTAAAAAAAAAAATGAAAGAGCGTTGACTTCTCGAAAGGAACTGACTACGACACACACCCTTGACGGCATCGGTTCTGACTTTATTCACACAGGCAATTGGAAATGTTACAAGTGTCTAATATCAGGATCAATTTTCTGGCATTTTGGTTCCAGCTTGTATTCACACAGAAGGCTCTTCAGCAATTTGCCAGAACATTTTCAAAAAAGCCCAGTGTAAATGTAGCTTATGCCATCTATGCTGGTCTACCAATGATTTTAAAGATGCTGCTAATCTTTAAGTACATTTGTGTAATTTGGTAAGGGACTCCTTAGGATGACCATTGTGATGTTATATGGTGTATAAATCACCAGGGATGGGAAGGTTTAGAATGTATTTCACTACAGATTAGAAAATACATGCTTTAAAAAGTAATCTGTAATGTATTTCGTTACATTACTCGAGTTTAGTAACTTAATCTAAATACTTTGGAATACTTTGAAATACTTAAAACAGAACATCAAGTTAATATGTTCATTTGTGTTAAGTGTACAACCTGTAAATAAAAATGACCTCTACCCACCAGGATTTGGTTTTCCACTAAATTGTATTTTTAACATCAGTTACAAAATATATATCTGCAATTTATTAGACATGTATTAGACATATGTTTATACTAATATTTAACCTTAGTGCACTGATAGCTGCATTAATATTACCCTTATAAACAAAAAAACTTTTAGATTTTTTAAATAATCCTTTATTTATTTATTTTTTAATTATTATTAGTGATGCACCCATTTAGATTTTTCAAGGCCAATTGATTCTGATTCTGGTTGCAGATTTTTTTAAAGCAAATTTATTTGTTGTTTATTTGTTCAAAAAATATGTGTAGCTCTTTGATATTAGAGGCAAACACTGCATTTTTTTTATTACAATCCCAACAAAGATGTTATGAACATGAGCATGATTGTTTTTCATTTAAATTATTGTATAATTTCAAGATTAACAGCAAAAACAGCATGGTCTGGCTTTAGCTTTGTGAAATTCTGCTACATAAGACACCTGCACAAAACAAAATCAGCAGACGGACTGAATGAAATGCAAATTCACTCTCTGACAGTAGGTGGCGCTTATATAGTGATATAGCGTTTCCATGGTTACCACTATATACAAACTATAGTCTTTGATTCAAAGCAGCGCTGCACTGGAGATAAGAGGAAAAGCCATCAAAACTTGTCTGAAGACAGTTCCCTTCAGAGATACATTCATTTAAACCCCAATTTAATATTTATATTATTCTTCCTATATTTCGTGAACAGTGAGCTTGTGCATGGTGCAGTATTTTCTCTGATGTCGCATCTGTTCCCCTCTTTGTGTCCGTTTTCAGCGTGTGCCCGTGTTAACGTCCTGTTGACAGGCTTAGTAAATATTTCCTGAAATTTTGGGAAATTATTTCAAAGCAGTTTGTTTGCAAGCCCGGAATAAAGATAGACCAAAATAATTTGTGACCAGTGGACTACTGCATCTCTATTTTTGATCATAAACTCGAGTAACGTTAGGCCTACGCGCCATATACCTAAACATTTGGAATGAATTAAGATTTAAAGTTTGTCTGTAAAGTACACCAAGAAATTGGCTTTATAAAACATTATTTAATGCATTATTAAGTGGATGTTAATTCTATGAGGATTTTGTGTTATTTTTCAAAGACCTAACACATTCTTATAATAGGCTAATGATAACCATACAAAGCTCAACGTACGAGTAAATAAGAAAATAAGGAGTAAATAAGGAAAATAACATTTTCAAAGACCAAGAACAGCTTAGTCCTACCTCAAGATGCTTTTCAGATTAGATGTTGAATCCTTTGAAGCCGATAGAAGTTTTGTTGCAGGTAGACATAGCTTGCATTGCACTATGATGTTACTGTACGTCCTTTTACAAACTTATGTTTATAAGTAAAACTGGCTTTGAATTTCCTCAAGAGAAATGCGTTATGCCCTGTTTTCCCGTCCATTTTTTGTGTGCGATTGCATGTCTGCAGGTTGCTAATATCTGAACAGGCTGCGCGCGTTTTTTAAATTTTTTTTATACAGAGTCAGAGAATCATCAACAATTGGCTCGTTGGTTAAAAATCCTCAAACAGCTTACGTTAATAGCCTATTAAATGAAATAAATGACATTAAAATTCAAAGTAATCACATTGGTAATCTAAAATACTTTTTGAATGTAACTGTAATTTGATTACCATCTATTTAAAATGTAGCTAACTAACGAAATACAGTTAGGCCTACTCAAATTTTGTATTTTAAATACGTAACATCGTTACATGCATTTCGTTACTCCCCAGCCCTGATAATCACAATGTGATGCTTTCACATTCAAAGTGATAGGAGCTGCACTTGCATGAATGAATGAATGAATGAATGAATGAATGAATGAATGAATGAGGCATTTATATAGCGCTTTCCTATGTACTACTGTACACCCAAAGCGCTTTACAATCATATCAGGGGTCTCTCCTCATCCACCACCAGTGTGCAGCATCCACTTGGATGATGCGACGGCAGCCACAGTACAACGGCGCCAGTACGCTCACCACACACCAGCTGTAGGTGCATGACTGAAATAGCTGCCCAAGAGGACTTTGATACGGTGTATAAAGTGTAGGCTATGTGCCACAGTACACCTTCTGTTGGCTCGGACCAGACAGAATAGCCTTCATTGCCTTAGAGCATGGATGAGCCTTGGGAACCCAAAACCCTGTCGGCTGTTTGTGGTTTGTCCTTCCTCGGACCACTGTTCGTAAATTCTCACCACTGACCTGGAACAACGCACAAGCCTTGCCATTTCAGAGATACTCTGACCCAATCGCCTTGCCATAACAATTTGGCCCTTGTCAAAATTGCTCAGATCTTTATTCCTGCCCATTTCTCCTGCATCCAACATGTATCCAGACCATAATATGTGGCATTGTTAGGAGATGATCAATGATATTTCAGTGTATATAGACCTTATGTAGCCCCGCCCCTTTTCAGCGCTGCTCTCGTTGTCTTTTGACTTCCGGCTTGTATTTCCACAGCGATCTTATGTATTTATGAATGAACTGCTCATTTTAAAATATTCCCGGTCTACTGACATTTGTTAAGACATCTGCTTTAAACATAACAATACTCATGATAACTTTCATTAACTCTACAACAGGTAAATCCACTTCACCAGCTAATTATTCTTCAATAGCGATGCCATAGAAATATACAAAAACGGAAGTTCAAAGACAATATTCTAAAGATGGCGGCGCGCTTGTTTCTCTAGTAAATAAGGTCTATATATGTGTCACAACACACAATGAATTGCACACTGTCGAAACCATCTACAATGGGTAAGCAAGCGTCGGAACTGGAGTGGTGGAAGAAGGTCGCCTGATCTGATGGGTCACGTTTTTGCACTGTGGAACAACGACAAGCCGGTGGAGGGTGTATGATGCTCTGGGCAATGTTCTGCGGAGAGACCCTGTGTCCAGCCATTCATGTGGACATAAATTTGAGACGTTCCACCTACTCAAATATTGTTGCAGACCAGGTACAGTCCTTCATGACAATAGTGTTCCCTGATGGAAGTGGCCTCTTTCAGCAGGATAATGCACACATTGTTCAGGAATGGTTTGAGGAACATGATGAAGAGTTCAAGGTGTTGCCCTGGCCTCCAAATTCCCCAGAGCTCAATCTAATTGGACATCTGTGGGATGTGCCGGATCACTCACTTTTATCAGACCCAATCAAATGGCAAAAGCCAAGCAAAATAAGTCTTTAGATCACTTTTGAAAGAGTCCGTACTTGAGGATTTTACATTTACATTTACATTTACATTTATGCATTTGGCAGACGCTTTTATCCAAAGCGACTTACATTGCATTATACTATACATTTGTATCTGAGTATGTGCAATCCCTGGGATCGAACCCATGACCTTGGCATTGCTAGTGCCATGCTCTAACCACTGAGCTACAGGAAAGCTATTTTATAGATAAGGGCAGTACATTCCAAAATGCAGAAGCTGCAACAGCAAAGGAAATCATAAAAGTCAAACTAATTATTGACAAATTAGCCTGACAGTTCAAACAATAAAGCAGTATTGTAGAATGGTTTGGCTGTCATTGTTCATGTATAAGGCTGTAACAGTAAAGTCTGCTCACAGACTCCTGGGGAATATACAGATACAGGTGTTGATGGACCGACCCCTCATACCCCAATTTGTCAATGTTTTCTTTTATTTTATGATTAATTAAGTTTTTTCTTCATATGAACAAAGGTTAAGTTGCTGACAGTGACATGAAGTGTTTATACTGCCATAAAACACACCAAAAATCGGTAACACTTTAAAATAAGGTCTCATTTGTAAATATTAGTTAATGCATCAGTTTACATGAAACAGCATTCATTAATCTTTGTCAAAGGGTTAGTTCACCCAACAATGAAATTTCTTTCAATAATAACCCTCATGTCTTTCCAAACCCATAAGACCTTTGTTCATCTTCGGAACACAAATTAAGATATTTTTGATGAAATCCGAGAGGTTTTTTAATAATGAGTCAGCGTTCTGACGTACACGGAAGCCTGCACCATCTATACAATGTACACTGCGTAGGAGACTGACAGGGGAGAGACAAAATTGTTGAATAAAGTCGTTATTTTTGTTTTATTTTAGCTCACAAAAAGTATTCTCATCGCTTCATAACATTAAGGTTAAACCACTGTAGCCACGTTAACTATTTTAACGATGTCTTTACTACTTTTCTGGACCTTGAATGTGGTTCTTGAATTTCGTTTTCTATGAGGGATTAAAAAAAAAAACTTAATTTGTGTTCCAAAAATAGATGATGGGTACATTCAATAATATTTGTTATAGTCCAGATGACTGTGATTGTGGTTTTGTATTACTATTGCTGCTGTATTATAACAAGCAAATACATTATTATTTATTAGATAACAGAAATAGATCTTGATCTTAAAGCAATGGACAAAGTTATTCTTACTGAATGTAGTAAAGGTAGGAATGATATTTTTACAGTGGTGGTACTTTAAAAAGAGCATATTTGCACCTTCAGTGAAGGTAATATATCTCGGAGCGTCACAGAAAGTGATCGGAGTACAATTCGCTTGCACACTTAATGGGTCAGCCATAGTTTTGCTGCCTGTGTCCATAATTTTTTCTAACCTTCCACTCTTCTCACTGGTTAAATGAGTAAGTTTACAGTCATTTACTGCAATAAATTCATTCAACCTCTACCTATAATAAATTAATACAACCGTGTATCCTATATGAGTTCACTGTAAATCATAAACATCACAAACAGCTAAGATTTAGGCAGATAATGTAAATTATCTCAAGATGGAAATGCACACATCGAACAGAAAGACAGTTTTGAAAGGAGGTCTTTAAAAGCTTGACTCAGTTCATTTTCATTTTGAGTTGATGTTACTTATATCGACCAGATTTATATCCAGTGATACATCCATCCTAAAATGAACTCCTTACCTTCCCCACCTGTTAGATCATTTTATTTTCACTTAGATATACTGCGCATCCTCTTGAAACATGACGTGGACAAACGTAAACAGCAGAAGAAGCCAAACAGATTAAAGCCCACCACCTGCGCTTTCTCATCATGAGATGGTAATGTGTGTATTACTAAGCTACAGAAGAGGCGGATGGGTGACTTACAACAGGATATGACCTTCAAACAAACCCACTCACCCCTGAGGAAACATCCAGTAATCTTCAGATTAACTTCAGTGCTTCACTTACAACCCTCCCTGATGACAATATAAGATGAAAGACAACCAAACAAACCTAAAACCTGGAAATGGAGCATTTAATAAACAAGTAACTGCTCATTCACTCAACCCAAAATACTCCTGATATAAACCATCCTAGATTCAAATCCACTCTGATAGATATTAATTTAGCCTTTTGCAATCAACTACAATTGCTACTCTATTCTAGTGGATGTATAACAGGAGAGGAACCAAACTGGTTCCATTAAAGTAAATGATTTCATGGACTTGCGCTGATTAACAACCTCAAAGCTAAACATGCTTAACCTATAAAATGCCTGCTTGTATTTGTTAAGTGCAACAGAGGTTATAGTCATTTAAGTGTATAAAACCCATAATATGTCAGGACTATTGTTCTAATTCAATAAAACAGAAAGAAACCCCCCAATTTTAACTTTTCATTCTTATTAACCCCTATGGGGGTCCATTACCCCGCCTTCACAATCTCGCCCTGCCCTGGCCCTCCTCTTCCTCCTCCTCCTCAATCCAAAAACAGCATTTTCAGTTTTTTTGGCCTGTGGCATCTATTTATAGAGACATTAGAAAGCATGAGTTCATTATTTTTCTTCCTGATAGGACTGAAGGGTGTTTCCATTCTCCTGCCTGGAGACGTGGGTGAAACAGCAGATTAGAGGGCATTCACTGAACACATCTCCACCAATATCATCTGTTTTAAACAGATCTGTATGAAAGGAGGTCAAACAAACAGCTCTCTCCATGTACTCTTGTCGTGAACGTCACAGTGATATCAGTCAAGATTTGTTCTGGACATTTCCATTGCACTTTCCCTATTATTTGCTGTGTATAACAATAACGCTACACTATGTGTGCTTTAAATGGCAAATTAATGACTTTCTCAATCTCTCAATGACGTGACGGGTCATTTTTTTGTCCAAAGGCCTTAATAATAATAAAAAACAAAGATATGACATCCAAAGTATGTAAGGTAGTACAACTAGTTCTCTTTTATTGAATCCAAAAAGGTTTTAATTATATTTGGCTACATATAAAAGGTATTTTAAAGATCTTTCAGTTTAACAGTCCAAAGGCCAATACAGCCATTTCATTTGTGATTAAAATATCTTAAAATGTAACAAATTATATATATATATATATATATATATACATACAGTGGGTACGGAAAGTATTCAGACCCCCTTAAACTTTTCACTCTTTGTTATATTGTAGCCATTTGCTAAAATCATTTAAGTTCATTTTTTTTCCTCAATGTACACACAGCACCCCATATTGACAGAAAAACACAGAATTGTTGACATTTTTGCAGATTTATTAAAAAAGAAAAACTGAAATATTACATGGTCCTAAGTATTCAGAACCTTTGCTCAGTATTTAGTAGAAGCACCCTTTTGATCTAATACAGCCATGAGTCTTTTTGGGAAAGATGCAACAAGTTTTTCACACCTGGATTTGGGGATCCTCTGCCATTCCTCCTTGCAGATCCTCTCCAGTTCTGTCAGGTTGGATGGTAAACGTTGGTGGACAGCCATTTTTAGGTCTCTCCAGAGATGCTCAATTGGGTTTAAGTCAGGGCTCTGGCTGGGCCATTCAAGAACAGTCACGGAGTTGTTGTGAAGCCACTCCTTCGTTATTTTAGCTGTGTGCTTAGGGTCATTGTCTTGTTGGAAGGTAAACCTTCGGCCCAGTCTGAGGTCCTGAGCACTCTGGAGAAGGTTTTCGTCCAGGATATCCCTGTACTTGGCCGCATTCATCTTTCCCTCGATTGCAACCAGTCGTCCTGTCCCTGCAGCTGAAAAACACCCCCACAGCATGATGCTGCCACCACCATGCTTCACTGTTGGGACTGTATTGGACAGGTGATGAGCAGTGCCTGGTTTTCTCCACACATACCGCTTAGAATTAAGGCCAAAAAGTTCTATCTTGGTCTCATCAGACCAGAGAATCTTATTTCTCACCATCTTGGAGTCCTTCAGGTGTTTTTTAGCAAACTCCATGCGGGCTTTCATGTGTCTTGCACTGAGGAGAGGCTTCCGTCGGGCCACTCTGCCATAAAGCCCCGACTGGTGGAGGGCTGCAGTGATGGTTGACTTTCTACAACTTTCTCCCATCTCCCGACTGCATCTCTGGAGCTCAGCCACAGTGATCTTTGGGTTCTTCTTTACCTCTCTCACCAAGGCTCTTCTCCCCCGATAGCTCAGTTTGGCCGGACGGCCAGCTCTAGGAAGGGTTCTGGTCGTCCCAAACGTCTTCCATTTAAGGATTATGGAGGCCAC
The DNA here is from genome assembly GCA_003731715.1 of Anabarilius grahami. Taxonomy (NCBI): domain Eukaryota; kingdom Metazoa; phylum Chordata; class Actinopteri; order Cypriniformes; family Xenocyprididae; genus Anabarilius; species Anabarilius grahami. The sequence continues at coordinate 9,100,336 of RJVU01029436.1, forward strand.
TGTGCTCTTAGGAACCTTAAGTGCAGCAGAAATTTTTTTGTAACCTTGGCCAGATCTGTGCCTTGCCACAATTCTGTCTCTGAGCTCTTCAGGCAGTTCCTTTGACCTCATGATTCTCATTTGCTCTGACATGCACTGTGAGCTGTAAGGTCTTATATAGACAGGTGTGTGGCTTTCCTAATCAAGTCCAATCAGTATAATCAAACACAGCTGGACTCAAATGAAGGTGTAGAACCATCTCAAGGATGATCAGAAGAAATGGACAGCACCTGAGTTAAATATATGAGTGTCACAGCAAAGGGTCTGAATACTTAGGACCATGTGCTATTTCAGTTTTTCTTTTTTAATAAATCTGCAAAAATGTAAACAATTCTGTGTTTTTCTGTCAATATGGGGTGCTGTGTGTACATTAATGAGGAAAAAAAATGAACTTAAATTTTTCACTCTGTTATATTGCAGCCATTTGCTAAAATCATTTAAGGCGGTCTGAATACTTTCCGTACCCACTGTATACATATTTTTTTTATTCTGGCATGATTTTATAACAGAATATATCAACAGTGCAAAATGGTATTAAAATTACGTGTAGAAGTCGTTGCTTTGTTATGAGAAAGAATTAGAGCCCGACCGATATGGGTTTTTGGGGGCCGATACCGACATTAGGAGGTAAAAAAGGTCTGATATCGATATATCGGCCGATATTCTTTATGGTGTATATTATAGTTCAGTACCAGTCAAAGGTTTGGACACACTTCCCATGTGTGTGTCTAGGGGTGGAACGGTTCAGATTTCTCATGGTTCGGTTTGTATCACAGTTTTAGTGTCAAGGTTTCGGTACAGTTCGGTATGTGCTATGTTCAGTAAAAAATAGGAGAATTGTCAAATAAAGATAAAGAAAATAAAAACAAATAATCCAACTACAAGAAACAGCACAAATAAATTCATGAGAGCTAAGATACAAATAAAATAAACAATGCTTTACAGGTTTACAGCTTTCAGGTACAGAAATTGAATAAAGTAATCAAATATAAAATTACATTGCATATAAACTTTATTGAAACATTGAAGTTACAAAGCTATTCAGTCAAGAGTGATTTCTTCGTGCTTTGCCGTTCGATTAACATAAAAACACAGAGAACAGGAATATTAGACTGCTTTCCCTTTAAGACATAATTCAAAGATCCAGTACACTGATACTGATACACATGCGTTGTCTGCCTCGTTTTAGGCCAGTGGTCTCAAACTCAATTCCTGGAGGGCCACAGCTCTGCACAGTTTTGCTGCAACCCTAATCAAACACACCTGATCCAGTTAATCAAGGTCTTCAGGATTACTAGAAACTTCCAAGCAGGTGTGAGTTGGAGCTGGTTGGAGCTAAACTGTGCAGAGCAGTGGCCCTCCGGGAATTGAGTTTGAGACCACTGTTTTAGACATAACCTACTATGTTTGTTAGGATACTCGCTAAGATGGGCATGCTTCGGATGAGTACATATACACACACACAAAAAAATGTAAAATGTCCTCACAGCACGCGCGAGTTCTCTTTCAGTGGCCTGTTGCATAAAGCTAGTTAAACAAACTGAGTTTCAGAGTAGGTTTAGAGTTGACAAATCCAGATAAATCCAAACTGGTTAAGATCAGGATCAGATGTTGCACAACGCTCGGTATAAACTTTCTCTGTCAACTCAGGTTTAATCTCAGGTTTGTGATTAACTCTGAAGCGTGTGCACCTGAAAGTGTGACACGTGCGGCAAACAGCCAATCACAGAACATGCAGAGCATCCGTTTGATTCACTTCTCGCGAGAGAGCCCCCCAATTCACTTCTCTTCTGAAGATTAAGAGATCATTATGAAAAATATCATGAAATTAAATGCATTTACAAGGCAGGAATAAACACTGCTGCAGTGAAAGTTTGAGAAGGCAGCTGAAAGAAAACATCTGACTATATCAATGCATGTGAATCAAAGAAATATGCCTAATAATTTGTGAATCTAATATAAATTATTATATTATAAAGAGCTCAAATGAATAAACTTAATTTGTTTAAAAGCTTTATATATCGATGCATGTACTATATTTATATCAAGTATTAATTGTCAAGTAATACAATAATTATATGAATATACTATTATATGAATGATACATAATGAATTCATATAATATAAATATAATAAATAATTAGCAGCAAAAGAGGAGCAATTTTGTCTCTAAAATGTTTTCACTATAAAGTGCTTTAATTTGGAGCGAGAGATACAGGGGGAGTGGCTTTATTGCATCAGATACATGTCACTTTACTCACAGCTGATTGGTCCAGTTTGGGTTTACGATCTCTAACCCAGAATAAAACCTGGGGCCTGTACCATGAAGCCAGATTAGCTGGCTAGCCAGGTAAATTTGAGATTAGTTCGTGCCAATCCTGGGTTTTAGGTACCATGAAAGTGACTTGGCTTTTAGCGGTGTTCATCACCATAGTAACTTACGCTCCACGGCTAACCTGCCCCGGGGCAGGCTATGTTCTGAATGAAATCTCAAACCGAAACTGGGCCAATCAGATGTGAGCAAATGCACTTAACGCATTAAAGTCACTCCCCCAGTTTCTCTTCCTCCAAAATAAAGGTCACTATATAAAAAATAAAAATAAATAATGATGAAATTGTCTGGCTTTAATGATAATTACTTAGAATTATTTTATGATTTAAATATGATTTCTATAATTATTATATGATCTATATTATTATTAATCCATTACACACAAGCAATTTTAGTTTAACAGTAATGTTAAGCATTTAGTTTAAATGAATATTAATATATACAGTTCATATTAGGGCTGCACAATTATTCATCGCGATTAATCGTGTGCAAAATAAAAGTCTGTGTTTACATAATATATGTGTGTGTTATGTGTATAATAATTATGTATATATATAAATACACACACATACATGTATATATTTAAGAAATATATGCATGTATAAATAAATATATATATTATTATATAATTTATATTATATATAAATATAAATATTTTATATATAAATATAACATTTTTCTTAAATATATACATGTATGTGTGTGTATTTATATTAGGTCTGCACGATTAATCGCATGCGATTGTCACGCGCATTTCGTCAGTAAAGCCGGTTCCCTGATTACCGCTAAATCGCCATCACCTGCTTTCAAATGGAGCAGCATTTAATAGACAGAGCCGTAGATCACTGACAAGCCACGCAATATCGCGTTCATTATCGAAGGCGATTCATCTGCGATATGAACGTGATATTGCATGGCTTGTCAGTGATCTACGGCTCTGTCTATTAAATGCCGCTCCATTTGAAAGCAGGTGATGGCGATTTAGCGGTAATCAGGGAACCGGCTTTACTGACGAAATGCGCGTGACAATCGCATGCGATTAATTGTGCAGCCCTAATTTATATATACATAATTATTATACACAACACACATATATTATGTAAACACAGACTTTTATTTTGCACACGTTTAATCGCGATTAATAATTGTGTAGCCCTAGTTCATATGTAATATAAATAAGCTGTAGAATCAATAGATAACTCTTTAAAAATGACTACATGTTTGAGTCTCTATCGCTGTATTATCAACTATATAAACTAACTTCACAAGTTTCACGTGCACTGATAGAGCAAGAAAGTTTATTTTATTTGTCCTCTTTCATTGACAAGAAATTTTTTAGTGTAAATGCTTTTAAATTCTTCATATACTTTAATCTCTTAACCTTCAGCAAAAGAGTTTTGAATCGCGCTGACTCTCTCGCGAGAAGTGAATCATAGTTTCTCTCTGTTGCAAGGCATGTGATGTCACGCATATAATGTGCACGCGCTCCACAAACTCAGGATCAAAGCCTGAGTTGACAGAGAAAGTTGATGATCAGCATCATGGTACCAACAAAGCCAGATTGGAGTGGTTTGGTTTTGTCAGCTCGAAACTAATCCTATAACCCTGAGTTTGTTCAACTACCATCATGGTACAGGCCCCTGCTCCGGAGCAGGTTAGCTGTGTAGCGTAAATTACCATAGCAATGAAACCCGCTAACAACCAATCCACCTTCATAAGCCTGAAAAACCAGAGTTTACTCAAACTAATCTTGAACTTACCTGGGTAGAAACCGAAACCGGCATTGTGCAACAGGCCACAGGTCTCACCTGCGCTCGCGTCGCGTCACGCGCTATCAACTAGAATGTATGTATTTCACAAACTAGTTAGGTTTAACTTAACGGTAAGACAACGCTTTGACTCTCGCGAAGACACTGCTTGACTGCGTGCCGCTGCCCGAACAAGAGAAGTCTCTTTACTGAAGTGAAAGGGTTGGCTGGTGCCAGTAACGAACAATGGAGTGTGCTCTGCTGGACAAATTGTGTAATCACACCATTTACAACCATTTTATCTGCGTTATATGATCTGTAAAAATAAATGTTCATATCGGCGGCATATACGCCGATGCAGATATATCAGCGACAGTCTCATATCGGCCGATAAAATCGGCAAAACAATATATCGGTATTTCATTGATGTCATTCGAAGTAACCACTATAAAGGGACCATTTTGGATCAAGTCATGCGATCAATATCATGTGACAGGATGTGACATCATTCAGACACCTGCAAAGGACCACATGGTCGTGAAGCAAAGTAACTAACTCTCTTTTAACTATTTGAAAAATTCATGTTTTCACTTGCTCATATACAAGTCCCGAAACATCAGGTCATTTGTTACAACCGCTATAAAACATGGAAAATGTTGTAATATTAAAAAAAACTTGTACTAAATGTAAAATGTTTGATTGTCCTTTTGATAGCTAGTTAACTAACTAACTAGCTAGCTAGCTAGATATCAGCCTGTTAACATTGTTTGAAAATATTGTCATTTGGTATAACCAAAACTGTGGTTAAACCAAATGACTTTTTTGGTGACAAGTTTTGTCCATCTTGTAAAAAATGATGAAAGCAGGGTTAGTTGATTATAAAAACCACATAATCTAATTGTTAACACTTAATAAAATTTCAAAATTAATTATATCTCCATTATGTTTTTTTTACACTTTTAAAAACCTTATTCATCTGTAGACTTTTTGTTTGTTTGTTTTTGAAAGTTTATGTGGAAATGTTGAGGTTCAAACCTCTCTGAATGACCAAGATAAAGACTGACTGAGGCCCATTTGTATTCATCAGTAAACCCTTACTACTATGGCTTCAGATCAGAAGTGTTAGTAAGAGAAGACAGTACCCTCTGCTGGAAGGACTGAGCAATGGATCAAGATACGGATGTATATGAGCTGATGCTACTGTACATTATGCAAGAAAGGAGCACTGATCTTATGACAGATATTTTAGTGTTCAAACTGATCTAAAATAAGTTAGTTGAGGCCCAGTACAGCATTTTTAGGCCATATGCTTACAGTGTTGTTATTGAACTATTACAAAAAATATTAAATATTGTTTTCTGTAATTGAAATAAATCTGAAACAAAATATAAATATTAGATGATAAACTTAAATGAAAGTTACAAATGTTGCATGGTACCTCCCTGAAATAAATATGTTTAAGCTGAAGTACTAAAATTACTAAAACTAAACCTGAAATAAAATAAATAAATAAAAGCTAAAGAGAATTCAAGCTAATTCAAAACAATAAATACTATAATAATGATCAAGTAGTGTTATTTATACACTTATTTATACACCATTTACTTCAAGCAAAAAAAAATAAAAAATCAGCATAAATAAAACTTAGCTTTAGCTAGTCTTAATCGTTTATAGTAATGTTAATGTTTCAGCTGTTTCAGATTCTGTCTTCTTTTGGACAGAAGAAAAAGCAAACCATTAACTGTACATGTAAATCAAACAATTGTTAGGTTTCAGGGCTGTTCTTAGGCACATGGATGAAGTATTTGCCACAGGAATATTGTGCAGTATGTACTTACAGCTGCACAGCACTCATTTAACAGCAAAAACCGCAAAGACTTTAGGGAATGAAGTGCCTGAGAAGTCCGATGCATCCACAGCTGCCACATGCAGAAGGAGAAAGACTTTGAGTCAATATGCACATTAACAATGTTGTGTTGCATGTCAACGCACAGCACTGGCCCGTTAGAGCATGAGCTACTGTGATTACTCCTGCCCAGGAAATGTGCTGCTTACAGAGTTTCCAGTCCCGCATTAACACGTTTCAGAGGTTTCACAACCAGATATTACCTTCATTTCAATAGATAGAGGTCTGATCGCACTTACATGTGCACCGGTGTGTGACCAGTGTCCGAGGCATGTGCAAACAAATGCCAATAATCATTGTCAAACGGAAGTCCATGACGTCACACCCGTGAGCATTAAAGGGCATCTGAGTTACACATCACCAACTCTTTTGTCTGAAGGAGATGCACAGACAAGTCTGAGGTATGGCAGCGAGACTAACTATACGCCATGCCTGCCTCACTAGGCTGTGGATATGCACAAACACAGTGGGCATAGCATAAGGTGACTCTACGAATTACTCAGCCAGAGTCAGAAGCATGTCAACCTCATGGGAACATCCCATGTGATGGTGCTACTATGCTCTACAGCAAGGGAAGTCCTGGTTGTTACACCTTCCACCCTCCCTTGCGGGACAGGCCTCAGCCCTATACGACCCTAAGAGTACAGTTCTAAGGGGAAAATACCCAACATAGCCTCATCTATGTCAGGCATATCTTACCATATCGTATCTTACCTTAGCAGCTTACCGAAGGGAGCATTTCCAACTACAACATTCAGAGACCTATAGAAGCCCCTCACCAAAGGGTGAAAAGAAAACTAATATATCGGTCACAAGAGCTTTTTTAGAAATTATTTAGTACATTTTCAGTTTCCTCTGCTGACTCGTTTGTAAGACGTGAAATGTAAATAAACATGAGCACATCCAAAGACGTAATATACGGGTACGTAAATATACGCATGATGGCACTGCAATTGTGCACAAGGTCTTTTTGAGTCTTTTTCAGGTCTACACCACCCCTTTCGAAATTTCACCCATACTATCAAAATTTCACTCAGATTGAGCTCACTTGGATCAACTGAGGTGTTTATATGAAGGCCTTTTTTAGTCCAATTGAGCCACCAATCTGATTATCATAATGGATTATTTGGCTGCATGTAAAGTAGCTTTTATGAGTCAGTTAACTTTGTCGAGTGACCTGACAGCATTCTCACGAATTCATAAGAGTCATCACTCAAATTATTTGCTATTTGTCTGCTGTTAAACAATATCAATTGTGAAAATCACTAAATAAAAAAATTTAAAAATGAACTATTTGTTAATTTAAGTTCTTTAAGTTATAAGTAGCTTGTAGCTTGGCAAGCCTCAGTTAAAAGTTGTTTTCCCAACACTTATTAATCCAGTGAATGAAACCAGCCCTCTACTCTCTACTCATAAATGTTGAGGAAGCATTAGATTTGTATGTCAGGATTATAAAATTAATAGCAAAAATGTATTCATAACCATCAAAGTGTTGGGATAGTAAAATGTTTCATACTAAACAGGAGTGCACACTAACATTAGTATGATGTTAGGAAGCTTATCTAAGAGACACCCTCTGATGGAAAGAGTAGTGGCACTTCAGTGAGATCACTGTTTATGCTGAGGGGCTGGAGGGATGTTCAACATTTCCTGTTGATAGTTCTTGCTTGCGATTGTAAATCGTGTCCAAACCAACCCAACCCACAATAGTGTTGTCGCGATAATGGAATTTTCAACTTCGATATGATACCATTTTCGATACCACGTGGAAAACTGCCATATATACAGCCATACAGATTTTTATCATCTCATTTTTTTTTTTATTTAGATAATTTGGGTAATTTTGTTGCAATAGTTTACACACAAAAAAANTTCTTGCTTGCGATTGTAAATCGTGTCCAAACCAACCCAACCCACAATAGTGTTGTCGCGATAATGGAATTTTCAACTTCGATATGACAAATAAACGGTCAGTAATAAAATAAGAATAAATAAACATTGCAAACAACTATACAATAGAATAAAGATACAAATAAAATAAACATGGCTTTGAATTTCTCAGGTGGGTCAAATAGTAGTATTCAGTAGTAAGAAATATTACACAAATTAAACAAAGTAATTAAATGTAAAATAACACTGGATTATCTTCATTGTAAAAATTAAATAGATCAATGCTTACAATTTTACAGAAGTTATTCAGTCAAGAGCAGTGAGGGATTTTGTCTCTCTTTTGTTCCTTAATTAAACTGGCAGACAGCAGCAGATTTATTAGACAACTGTCACTTAAAGTGCTTATGCACAGATCCAATATACTGTTACACAACATGTGTTTACTTTCTCAATTATTTACTAGGGATGCCCTCAACTACTTTTTCTAGTCGACTAGTAGGCATTCAAGCGATTAGTCGATTAATCGCACGTTATATTAATAAACCATATAAATCATAATAGCCTTTAATTGCTTATATATAATACATAGCCTAATCAATGCTCAAACGTTAGCATAAAGCTTTCAGCATTGCACCAGCAAACATAATAATTATGTGTCTTGAAAAAACAGAAGCCGACTGTCTGAACGTTTTAATGATTTATTGATAAACTAGTGTTTTGTGTGTTTTCGGCTGCAAGAGATGAAGTCGACGGTATATGGAACACATATAAACCATTAACTACGTCTTTTCCCTCAATAAACTCCTAATTTACTGCTTATTAATAGCTAGTAAGGTAGTTGTTAAGTTTAAGTATTGGGTAGGATTAAGAATGTAGAATAAGGTCATGCAGAATAAGGCATTAATATGTGCTTAATAAGTACTAATAAATAGCCAATATACAAGTCCCAATATATAGATATATTTCTCATGTCTGTGAGGTAAGTATATGCTGAGTTTTGTGTTCACTTAAGACCGAGACATCAGAAAGCACATCCTGTTAGTTTTCATTATTTTACAAAAGAAATGTTTTGTTGTTATTGTGAGTTTACAGAAATAAAAGTTACATAATCAGATAACTTTTTTTAAGTAACTAGTAGGGGTGTAACGGTACATGTAACCCTCACGGTACAGATGACAGTTCAATGCATGCAATCAGACGACAAATACAGTCACAGGCGATCCACACTCCAATCCAGAAGGGGGTGCACACGGTTATGCAACGCTGTTTGCTAACCGCCACAACAGGAAAAAACACAGAAGAACAGACAGACAATCTATGAATTATTTACGTCAGGGGTCACCAATATGGTGCCCGCGGGCACCAGGTCGCCCACAAGGACCACATGAGTCGCCCGCGGGCCTGTTCTAAAAATAGCTCACCATAGCGCCACTTACCAGGGAGCTGCATCTAATTAATTGATCATTATTGTGAGAAATCATTAACATGTTCAGTGTCTTCACATAGATGAATATCATTAATTATTAATAATGACATATAATTAAAGGTAAATTGAGCAAATTTGTTATTTCAGAAGTGTGTATCAAACTGGTAGCCCTTCGCATTAATCGGTATCCAAAAAGTAGCCCTCAGTTTCAAAAAGGTTGGTGACCCCTGGTTTACGTGTAATCTCTCAACCAGTGTTTCAACCACAGAAAGACATCAATAAAACAGCTTGAGTATAATATCATGTAGTATTACTGAAATAAATACTTTGAATGTTGCGATCCTATGGGACTTATGATAGCAACCTGAATCGTAACAAAGCACTGTTCGCCAGAGGAGAACTGGCCCCCGGACTAAGCCTGGTTTCTCCCAAGGTTTTTTCTCCTTCTTAACATCTATTTGCCACTTGTTTGCCACCTGATGTCACCTGTTGGAGTTTGGGTTCCTTGCCGCTGTCGCCTTTGGCTTGCTTGGTTGGGGACACTTGACATTTGACTTGACATTTGATATTCAACAGTGCTTTGATCTGCCTGCATTGACACCATTTTCTTTAAGAGCTGCTGAGCAGCCAAAATTATATACCAGTTATCACTGTAAAGCTGCTTTGACAAAATCTGCATTGTAAAAAGCACTATATAAATAAAGGTGACTATTACATTTACCTCAGGCAAGTCATTTACTGTCCACAGCATGTTAGTTCACTAGAAAAATTTACTCTAGAGGGGAGCATTTCACTAAATATATGCACTATATTAGCCTATATATTCATTATAATTTACTTTACCTGTTAGTAATGTCTCAATTATTTAACATGTTTTAATAAATTTGTCATGAAAACAAGTTATGACAGTAACTGTGTAACTGATTGTATTTCAAAAATGAATTGGAGTAGAAAAACAATTGAAAAATAATTTATAATTAGATTTAAGCGTGCTGCATTTATACTGCACACTGAGGGGGCTGGCAGAAAAATCGTGCTTTTGCGCATATCTCGATTTTATTATGATTTCAATTAATAGCACAGCCCGAATTGTAATGCATTACTTTTAAAAGTAACAACATACTACTGCAGTTTTTTTTTTAAATTATTATTATTATTATCATTGTTTATTGTTGCTTGTTCAACACCAACATCTCTGTTTAAGCTTGTACCTTTCTGGCCAACTTGGATGCACTGCAGCACCTCTAATGTTACTGTCACATAATGATTAATTTGTTATGTCTTAATATTCCTAATTTGTAAGCTGCTTTGGCAAAAAGTATAGGCTATGCTAAATTATTAAATGGAAATGCAATCTAATTTGCCTGATAATGTCCTATCATCTGACAAATTCCTTCCATTATGTAAAAGTCTATGTAGTCTTGTTATAACTGATTAATATTCAAATACTATAATACACTGTAAAAAAAAAAAAAGAAGTTCAGTAGCTGCCTTCATTTTTTTTTTAAATAATCAAATTGGCTGTACAAGTAATTTCAACTTAAATTATATTAAACTGAATAAAAAAAAGACTTGAATCTCATATAACTTTTATAAATTGCTTATAATGTAAAAACATGTTGTCATGACTTACTGATCATATCATTTTTTACAGTGTGCAAAGAAATATTAGCAACATGTAGGTTGCTTGCTAAGAATTAGATTTTGTCAGAATACACTATACTTTTGGCCATCAATGGAGAAAGATGCTTTTTGCCCCCAAAAAAGTATAGTTGCAGATACCAGCAAACCTTGACCCCCTGCTGCTGACTGTGATTGGCACAGTCATATGGGCAACTAAAGAGATACAATCCTAGCGAGACTGTTTAAATTCATTATTGCGCAACACTGCCACCTGGAGACGGTCACTGACTACACACACTAACATAATAACAAAAAACAGATCAACAGTCTACAGCAGTTCTTCTCAAACCTGTCCTGGGACCTCCACCAGTGCAGTTTGTACGACTTCCTGATCGGACACACCCAATTCAAATCATTCAGTCTCTACTAATGAGCTACTGACTTGAATCAGGTGTTAGATGAGGGAAACATATGTGCAGTGGTGGGGGTCCCAGGACAGGTTTGAGAAGCACTGGTCTAGAGCACCAATATGAAATGGCTCTGAAATACATGAGCATGTCCACCTCAGCCACCTCTACAAATGTACCACATTATAAAAATCTCATCATAGCAATACTGACCTGCCTTTAAAGGGTTAGTTCACCCAAAAATAAAAATTATCTCATTAATTACACACCCTCGTGTCGTTCCACACCCGTAAGACCTTCGTTCATCTTAAGAACACAAATTAAGATATTTTTGATAAAATCTGATGGCTCAGTGAGGCCTCCATTGACAGCAATTTAATTAACACTTTGAAGGGCCAGAAAGGTAGTAATAGTCGTTAGTTAAAACAGTTGACGTGACTGCAGTGGTTCAAACTTTATTTTATTAAGCGATGAGAATACTTTGTGCGCCAAAAAAAACAAAATTATGTTATTCAACAATTTCTTCTTTTCCGTATCAGTCTCCAAAGCACCACGATGCACGCCGTTTTAAATATGTTTTTACTACCTTTCTTGGCCTCAAAGTTTTAATTAAATTGCTGTCAATGGCGGCCTCACTGAGCAATCGGATTTGATCAAAAATATCTTAATTTGTGTTCCAAAGATGAACTGCATTGAATGCAATTAAATCAATAATCTGTGATTTGTTAAACTTTATTTAACAGACAAAAGTACAAAGAAAAGATTTACAATTGATTTCCAATTTTCCAAATGCCAGTTTTCACTGACCAACTTAATTGAATTTTGCAAATATAAACAAATTTTTATTTTGATGGCTGAAACACACTTGCAAGTTGGGACAGAGGCATGTTTACTACTGTGTCACATCACTTTCCTTTTAATTATACTTTTTAATCATTTATGAATTGAAGATACTAATTTTTGCCCAATCAAGCACATCCACTCTATGGTGTAGTCGAGTATTTAAGAAACCACTCTGTTGTAGCATGTGCTGAATGAGGCCTAGCATTGTCTTCCATGCCGTTTGCACTGATGCATCACCATACCATGACCGATGTTTGCTTTTGCACCTGTCGCTGATGAAAGTCTGGATGGTCCCTTTCGTCTTTGGAACTGAGAATGTCCATTTTTACCAAAGACAAGCAGACCACAGCACACATTTCCACTGTCTTTTAGACCATCTGAGACGAGCTCAGGCCCAGAGAACTCGACAGCATCTCTGCAAAGAACTGACGTATAGCTTGCTCCTTGCGTAACAGAGATTCAAGTTTTTGAATTCAAAGGTTTTCCAAAGAACTCCCGAGCCCATGTGGCTATATGTAACACAGTAGCGTGATGGTTATTTGATGCAATGCCATCTGAAGTCACGCACATTCAACAGAGGTTTCCTGCCTTGCCCTACACGGACTGAGATTTCTCTGGATTCCCTGAATCTTTTCACAATATTATGTACGGTAGAAGGTGAAAGACCTAAATTCTTTGCAATCTTGCATTGGGAAATGTGATTTTTGAATTGTTTGACAATTCTCTTATGAAATTTGTCACAAAGTGGTGAGCCATGACCCATCTTTGCTTACAAAGACTGAGCCAGTTATCAATTCACCTGCTTATTGTGGACTGTTTTAAAACAGTTTAACTTGGATATTCTAAATTCTTCTCACTTTTAATTTGCCTCCGTCACAACTTTTTTGGATTGTGTTACAGCCATGAGCCATCCAAAAAAAAAATTGTTTATATCAACAAAGTACAATTAAATTGGTCAGTGAATAGAGCCGTGAGAGAACGGTGGGAGCAGAGATTGTATTATTATAGGGAGATTAGAGGGTCTGTACTCTACATCTTACCATTGGAGAAAGTGTAACGGCTAACTTAATCACGTGCGGCACCTCTCAGCCTATCGTTTAATGGCCTCTGGTCTCCTTTCCTGCGTACTGGCAGTATTTACCGCAGCTGCAGCATTAGCATTAGCCGTTATGATTTTTTTTTTGGCTAATGGTTGCAGGCTTGTCATCAAGTGGCTTTGGCGCGAGGCCGGTGGCGGGATTGCTAAGGAGTGTCACCTGCGCACTGCACCGGTCTCGTATCTCTCACGGAAGAGCTCCGGAAGCATAAACGGAGGAGCGACGACAGTGACGAATGAGAGAGGACCAGGCCTGGAGTTTTTTACATTGTTTTGTGTATGTGTGTGCGGCAGTCGTCCGCGAGGGACTGGCGCTTTTTACTTTCGTTTTGTTTGTTTATTTTATATGTTAAAGCTACGTTGAATGTTCACCGGTTCCCGCCTCCTTCTTCCCTGGACAACGAAATGTTACACTTTGGAAATCTTTTCTTTGTACAAGTTTCAAGAGAATTAACAAAATCACAGATTCTTGATTTATTGCATTTTACAAAATGTCCCAACTTTTCTGGAAATGGGGTTGTATTTTTGCAAACCTTTTTATTTTTCACTCTAAAGCATTTTTAGAGTGCAGAGTTCAGACTGAGCTGAGTCAGTTTAGGCCACAGTGAGGGAATGTACTGGAAGGGGAGAGCAAATTTATACAATGGTGGTTTGTGTCTGGAGGAGATGAAGAAGCAGCTGCTACTATCCATTAGAGCTCAGAACCCACCAGATAAGAACACATGTCTGAATGATTCCTGCAACTCATACAGGCAGAGACAAACATACACATCATGACTGATCTAGCATCCACACATGCTCACATATGAATGTACAGTAAATATCAATGCAAACTCAATGGCAATTAAGGGTATGATTGGCCTGTGGGTTTGTGGGCAAGATTATGAAAATGGGTCCCACTGGTGTAAAATGATCATTCAAAAACATCCATTGAATATTTTAATAAAAATGGCAGAAAACAACAAATATTATTAACTGAAAACAATGAAGACAACACACAGATCAGTCCATTAGCAGTTTGACACTCTAACACTGTAAGTGATATGCTCAATGCTGATCTTTTTTCATAACCTGGCTAGAGACACACCAGTCTCCATCCTTGAAACAATTAAAAGAATCTCCAGAACACAGCTCATTTCAATACACAGAAACGCAGCCAAAACCATTCCCTTACACAACAAAAACATGACAAAAACTGCTGAAGGTCATTTGAGTGATTTTACTTGTGTAAGTTTTTGGCTACTCTATCCACCTCAAGCTGGCACAAACTGGACAAAAGCATAAGGCCAAGGGCCAATGCTGGATAAACCCTGCTATGGTAATGAATGCCAGGCTAATTAAATCCATTCCTTTGAAAAATCACTGTGGCTTAAAACTTCTTAATCATCAACAGATTCTTTTTATCATCTTAGAAAAGAAAGCAACAAATCTCTCTCCTCTTTTTCCCTATGTATTATTTCAAAATGCATTTTGTCAAAAGCTCTATCAGAATGGATATAATTTACTGCAGGCAAGACGAATCCGGAATAAATCAACTGCCGAATGTCTTGGCATTTTACGACAGGAATTTCAGAGCATAAACCCCTGAAATTTGAACATGGGTACAACAATGGACTTCTTATGATCCTGGAAAGTGGGAGCTGCGAGAGGAAGCCTGATCTGCAGTTGTCTTCAGCAGCTGAGGAAATGTGTTTAGGAAGGTATTTAGTGGGCACACGCCAGAGCAGGACAGGTGTGTGTCGCGTATGTACTTCTAACAGCTCCAATCAGGGATGAAACTGCAGATCAGCACGTGGCTCATATATTCTCCATCTAACACTCCAATGTGAAATATTTGTCATTCATTTTCTAACATTACACATAATAAATATAAGATATTAAATTACAAGAGTTTTCAGAAAGATACATTTATGTATTTATGTATTTACAGACAAAGTTAAGAATGTCTCAGTAAAATCTCTGCATCTGCACCTGGAAAGTACCAACATGTAATAAGTCTTAAATCTGAAAAAAAAAAAAAAAGACACAAAAGCATTATTCACATTAATACTACAAGGCCGCTGAATGCTTTATACGGAGCATTGACATTGAAATTGACATTTCCCGCACATGACATGCAGGGGGAAAAAAAGTAGGCTAAATCGTGCACGCGCTTTACTAAGTCGTTCCCTCGATTTATAAATTGTGCACACGATTTACTTATTCGTTCCCTCGATTTACAAATCGTGTGCACGACTTACTAATTCGTTCCCTCGATTTGCCAAGGGAACGACTTAGTTGTCATGTGCTGGGCTCCGTAGCTTGATTCTGATTGGTTGATCCTTCTAAGGTGTGCAAATAATTTTCAGTAAATACACAGCTAAAGAAGTTCCAGGCAGGTTTTGATCGCATTACCATTCCATATCACTTCACCAAATTATTTCAGTTAATTTAAAAAGGTCCTTACAGCCAACAACAGCAAAAGAACCAAAACCCACAAGACATTGACCAAGCAAATAAATATAACAAACAATAGGATAAAAATGACAAACTATATCCTTGTTTTTCCACAAAATTACCTTTATTATCTATGGAAAACATACTCTCCTTCTTCCGCTCTCTCCCATACAAATGCACATATACAGCACACACTCACACACACAGAGAAACATACACGTGTACAGAAACTTCTTGTCAATGCTTCCCCGACCATATCAATAAAATAGTTTCGCGAAATACTACATGACATTTTACAGTACTAGCAATGTAGAAACGTCACTGTTCTTTAAGCAGTTAAATATACAACTCCGCTATTACTGTAGATACACTGCTGCCAAACTGTTGACAAAAATACAGACTCACAGACAGGCAATTCACAGACATTTAATCAATCAATCTCTCTCTCTGTAATAACTGCATTAGTCGTCATATCAGTGGCTCAAGCCTCCATTACACAATCCATTTCACAATCCATCAATCCATTTCTTTGCCATTATAGAAATTGAAAAAAAAATGTTTTTGAAAAGTGACATTTTGGAATTAGCAACGGAGGCTTGGGATCAGATGCATAATAATTTATTCCTACACAAGAGTGTTGTAAGGAGAAAAAAACCTGACAAATGTCTTGAAATAAAGCATCTGAGATTACTTCAAAGTATACTTCGGCCGTCCACGTTCCGCGACGTGATTTTTCGTCATCAGGAGGGTCCGCGGACGTCCTCACACCCCGTCCGCTTGCATCTCAATTTTGGGATTTGATGTTCGCTGTTCACTGTCTATGATGTGGAAGTGCCTGTTGATAATTTGCTTTACTGTAAGCGCTCTCATGATGTGTCGACTTACATTTGATTTTGTTGGTTTTGTGTGGTAGGAAGAGGTGTCTGTCAAATATTTTGCAACCCAGCCAGTCGTCACCATCTTTTGCTGAAGTGACGAGGGAAGGAGGCGAGAGGGCCATGGTTTAAGAGTCACAGTACGCTACTGGTCAAGTCTCCTGCTATCAAGTATACAGTACATATTATACACTATTGCAGCAGTGTGCAGAGCTGTCGTTAAATTTCACAGGAATGGGTGTATATTGGTGCATTCAGGGAGGTCATGGTGGTGAATCCCTGTCCCTTTTATTCACCAAACGGAACCCCTCTGGTAATAGAAACCCCTACTTTAATAATAAATTTAATATTTTTTTCATTAGCATTAAAGAAATTAAATTAAAGCATAGGCTGCCCTATTTGAATGGTCATTTTTGGCTGATTGCCAGTCTAAAATATTTAACAATGATAGAATAACATTATTAACTGGTTAAAGGTAATTTCAAATGACCGCTTCTGCTCAGAACGATTAAACTTGATTTGGTTTTCATTTAATTTTCTTAATTAGTTTCCATTTAGTTTGTTTTTATTCCATGAACCAGTTAAGAGCCCTCCTCAGAAACTAATGATATGCCATTTTCAGGGCCCAAATTGTAGTATGTTAAAATGAGTGTTCCAAAGGTACCCGGATGGTCTACTATTTCCGGTTAGAATCTGAAAAGAAGATATTCCAAGACCTCATATATGTGTGTTAGATAAGAGAGACATCAGTGTTGAGGTACTCCAGGACCAGGGTTGACTCCACAAAAAATGCTTTTGTGGACACACTGAATTAAGTACACCAGCTGTGCGTAAGTTACGACTTAGCCTAGTTTTGACGCACTATATATTTCATTAACAAACCTGCAGTAGGTTGTTAATGAAAAGTGAAAAAAGTAAATATGATCTGTGAAGACGTGAAAAATGTTTTGTTCCCTCTAAACAACGTCTCATATATTCTGGGGATGCTTTCATGACTAAAAATTCATGACTGCTAACAATAGTTGGATCTATGCTGGACTGTAGTGAACAGCAGGCTAAGTGTGAACAGTAGGGTAGACATTCTAGTGTAGATAATCCTCCTGGAGAGACGCTATCATGCCAAGTTCAGCTGCGACCCATGTGTTGTTAAGGGGAGTCACACTCCTCCAATTTAGTTTAAGACCTACAGGTAAGTAAGCACACCAATCTATTGCGATATGACCTCTGGGTTCAAAATGTTCCCATTCCTATAAAGCACAGAAATCAGTGGTTGATCACTGTACATGGAGTCAGAGAGCCCCTTCCTGTCTAATATCCTAAAGATTGGCTACATGAAGGGTGAGTGAGAGACACAAAAGACTAAATCAAATCTATGAGTTTTAATCAAAACTTAAGACACAACCAAATTTATCTAAATCACGCACACTGGAATCAGAATCATATGTAATCTAAAAGAGAGGATCTGGATCAAATGATTATAATCCCTTGAATTTCAGAATTTCAACTACAGATATCAAGACCAGGTATAAAACAATTCTCTGAACAGCAGACTTGAAATAATATTTTGCAATTGTATTATTATTATTATTTTTGTCCCATCCGACACTGATTCCAAAAGAATCTTCCTAATCTCAATATTGCTAAGAAACTGTTTGTGAGTGTCTAATTTAGTGCCAGGTGAAAATATGCACAAAACATGCACCAATTTGTAATCTGTGTGATTTACTGAAACAAAGTTGCAAAAATGCCGGAGGATATTCTGAATAAGTATTATGAATAAGTATTCAGTAAGCTGGAACATTGTGGTTAATGGTGAAATCCATTTGTCACAAATTTCACATATGTGGAAATGACCTCTGTTGGTGCCTTACAGGGGTGCATCTGACAACCTGTTTCTGTCTGTAACCATGTCTGTAAAGGTGATGATACACAGGGCAACTTTTTGAGCAATGTTGCCGGGAAATTTTGCCGAGCGATGTTGCTTGGGCACTTTCCCATTTAGAATAGGCACCAAATTCTGGATACTTTAGATCATCTGGATACTTTAGATCGAAATTTGTTGCCTATTCTAAATGGGAAAGTGACCAAGCAACATCGCTCGGCAAAACTGCCCAGCAACATTGCTCAAAAAGTTGCCCCGTGTATCATCACCTTGAGTCTTAGTGACAAAGCTGTGATGACCTTGACTGACATTTGTCATTGGTTAATGTCAAACTAACCACAGTATGTAAAATGTCAGAGTCCACAATAACAATTCCTGGATATTTTTTTCTGGACCAGCACTGACTATTGCTGTATATCTGTCATAGCTGAAGAATGACATTTGTTGTTGTGCAAAGTGGCATTTATTAACTTTCAAAAGCAATTTACTGGTTTGTTCTTTAAAGTTCCAGATAAACACTCGCAGATCATCAAGACAGATGACACATTTTTCAGCACAGACCAGAACAGCAGCTCCACAAATCTTAGAAATGTGGATGGAGCATTTGTCAGTCTCATAAGTATGACTTGGAACTGATACAGGGTACTTCCAGTGTTAAAGACAGATTTCTTCCCTTCTCATATAACTCCCATTTAACCTGCCAAATGAGTAACAATTTACAACAAATGTCTGAACTAAACTTCCCCTTTTAAAATTACTGTACTCACCACTTTAACTGGTTAGACTTCAAAGAGAAGATCCATGCACACTCTAACGGCTAATATTGCCTACAACCCATTGAAGGTTGGACAAGGATTCGATTAGAACTACAAACATGAATGAAAAGTGAAAAAAAGAAGAAAACTACAAACATGGCGGATAAGTAGAGTGGTTTAGATAAAGGGGTTTGAGTCATTAATAATCAGTTTTTATCCTGATGAAAAGATATTTATTCAGTGTTATCCACATTATATTTCATCTGCAACAGCAATGTGAACTTTTATAAATTTCATATACTTTAACTCACCTGCCTGTACTTTGATTTGCTTGTTCAGGTGAGTTTGATCAGGGTCACTACACTTCATTAATTGGGACGTCTTCACACTTTTTTTCTTGGTTCTTTTGGTTCGGACAAAAAATAAATAAATAAATAAGAAACTGTATGTGGGGCATCTGAAGTCATGATACAAACACAGACCCATGCTATTTTATTTTGTATTCTAATACTAATTTGTCCCATTAAAATACACTAGCAATTGCAATTAGATGGCAAGCAACATCATATAAATGCAGGGTGTCACACTTTTGGTGTTCTAGGAGCTCATGTTGAATGTGGGCCATTTGAATGCAGAATAAAGATGGGATTATGGGATAATCTGTGAAAGGACATGGGATTATGACTGGGCTATCTCTGTAACCCTTCTGAGATATGTGCCCAGACTTAACTTCAGCTCTCATATTCATCTGCCACAGATCCAGCTCATGTGCTGTCCTTCAAATAAACTATCTCAAATATATTAAAAATATAACAAATTAAACTCTGTAGCTTTAAGTTTATTAAATAAGATTTAAATTCCATTAGAGTTAAACAAAAAGTTTTCTAAATAAATTGTACTGCTTGTTTGTGAGCATCACATTTTATGGCATTACAATTTTTCTTTGAAGCCTTAACTTTGGATTTTGTGTGAGTCATATTATTCACTGTAGTAAAACAATGGAAACAAGTAAAAGACTAATGAAGTAAAAAAACTTATATATCCCAATTTATACTTATATGATTTATAACAGTCCAAGAGCAGCAGTGACTTAAACCATTTTAAACTGCATTACAATGTGCTAGAAGGTCAAGGTTTTCTCTTCCCCTCATCTTCATTATATATTCCACTTTGCTTCAGCTAAACCCAGGCTCCATTCAGTAATACCTTCTCCTACAGGCAATTGTAAATCAATAAGCTTCAATAAAGAAAATGAATAATGTTATTATCTAACAGAAGGATGGAATTTGTAGTTCCCTTAGGAGTCGAAGCCTTTAAAATCAATCCATTTCTTTGCCATTATAGAAATTGAAAAAAAAAGAAGTTTTTGAAAATCTTTAAATAAGACTAATATTAAGTGTTCAACAAAACATAAATTACCTGTCCCTGAAATTATTATTGAAACCTTTCTTGTTTTTACTAACTATCATGATATTAGAGAGATTTCCCTAATCTGATTCTGAAAAATATGAACACTTAAAAAAAGTGACAAAATCATTTCAACAATGTGTCAAATGTATTAATTTGACATGCTAAAAACAAAAAGCCTAGATGGCCATAATCTATTCAGAACTCTAATCATTAAATTCTCATAATATTAATGCAAAAAGAGGACAGATATCTCAGGTCATGAAGAAAAGGAGAACATTCAGTAAGTAAAAGACTGGAAGTAAATAAACTCACAGTACTGAGATTAAAAGACAGCAGACGCACTCACAGGAATATTTGTGTCACCATCAGTGAGACCAGTGAATGACCTTCACTAACCTCATCACATGGCAACAAAAGCAGCAGAGTGTTATTAAGCATACTTGAGAGGCATCTGTGTGCAACACTGCACTGGTGTAATGTCCAGCACTACTGGAATGCTCCATGAACACTCAAGATTAACAACTTATTGAATATATTGTATTATTTATGCAAGTGAGAAAAACAATGCAACTCTGAGCTCATGAACATCTCAAAGCTTCTTACAGCATTACTGCTGCACACAGTCGATGAAGCAATACTTGGAATTGGAGGATTTCATCTTGCCAAATTCAAACAAAGGCAGCTCAATCGCAAAGCCAAAATACATATTCAGTTTTCTATCGCAAACATGCTGATATGTTGCTGGTATAATAACCGTTAACCATTAACCCTATAAAGCCAACTGTTTCTGTATATTTGATACGCAAATTTTTAAGGCATCTAAATGATCAACATGATCAAAAATTTGCTGAAAAACTTCTTGTACACAATCTACTACATACCCTATATTGTCTGATTGATATTTTATACTTTTTTAGCAAGTAAAAGGGCTTTTAATATAACTTTTTTTTTAAAGTCGCTCTTCAGGTTGTGGTACATGTCTTTTTGCTGTGAAATCTTTCCTGATTTTTATAAACTAAACATAAAAATAACTTTTATATTTTTAGTAATATTTCAAGATGAACACTTAACTGAAGTAACTTACTTTATTGTCTATATGTTGTTGTTTTTTAGAAAAATCAAATGTGAGCATCAAAATTGGTAGATATAAAGTGACACCTGATATTTAAATGCATTTTATGTAAGTATCTATACTATAATAAAGATCTCATTGACTTACATTACAAGCTATTTGACTACAGCAACTGCACCAAATTGCATATTTTTGTTCAGTTTGGGGCTCTGAATAAAATTACGTTTTGTTTTCCTCCCCGAGTATGAGCTCCATATTGTCCTATACCATACTATATGAGCCATAAATGCCTAATGTATCAAATATTATACTAAAAAAATTATAAATTTTTTTGTTTGTTTATTTATTTATTATTTATTTTGTTTTATTTTGTAAGGTTTCAATAAACTGCCATTACATTTTTGACTATTATTTCATATGTCAGGCTTTCCAGGGTTAATAACCCAAACAAACTGGTTCATTGATTGATGTGTAGTGCCAGAACTTCAAGACTGTTGGTGCACATAACAAAGAGTGAAAGAATAAATGTGTATTGAACATACAAAAGGTATTTGTGTAGCCCATGCTAAAATGTAACTATACTTGGACCTTGTGTTTAAGCACCAAGCAAAATCAACAAGCCATGCTAGCAGACATAAGTCAGAATGTTAGACAATGCACAAGCCTAAACTATAGCAGGCAAATGATAAGTAGAAGAATTATATTTAACTTTAGATGCCGTTCATTGTTCATCAAAATACTCATCTAACTTTTCAACCTCATGTTCTGTAACACAGAGGTTCTACAAACATTGCGTGACGTAACATGATTCAGAGCTAATCAGAATGAACCCTGACAGCTTTCTGCAGGAGTCCATCAAGCGGAAAGCTTCCTGTAATGTCTCCTAGCTCAAATCATTAGGGTTAGCTTTAATGCAGAGGATACAAGGTTGAGAAGGAATTTGTGTAATCCTTCAGAATCTGGTGATGACATTAGTGGCAATAATCTCTGCAGAAATCCTGCCAAAAACACAGATTTAAGGCAATGACAGTCCAGCTTTTGAATAATTCTTTTGCATGACGTGAGCTTGAGTGCCAAAACTGAAAGACAGAAAAAAAATCACATGCATCAACCCATTGCATCCATCCATCATGTCAAGCGGTTCAAACAAGTTTAAATACAATAGTGTGTCTAACACACAAGACTTCTGACAGCAGCCTGTCTGATGTAGAGATCTTCAGAGGCTATGCTATATTCTGTTAAATAAACATCAGATAGCAAAATATTTTGGTCAAACGCACACTGCAACAAATGTCCACCACTACAAAGGACATTACCACAGTATTCTTTGAAGAATCTTGGAGTGTCCTGTAAATACTATGTCTCATTCAGCAGTACCATGATATTACCATCTAAAAGCATAGGCTACTTGTCCCCGAGCTCCACATCAGCACCAAGTCAGGAGACAAAACAAAACACAAAAAAGTTCCACTTTAGTTTTGCTGCTGTGTGTCACTGAACCAAACTCAGGTGCATATGAACATATGAATGTCCAACAGGCAGTTGTAAGGGTCTTACCGCAGTCCTGACAGAGCACTTGACTCACATCCTTCCTCACGGTGCGCTTGGTCTCCACCGGCGGGAAAACTGCCGTGAACACAGACGTGTCATTAGTGGCTTCCATGAAGAACATGTACCGGATCCCGGTGTTGAGCTGGAAACATCTGCCACCTTCAAACCAGATGAGAGACACCACAGTGTCCTTGAGCAGCCCTCCTGCCTTCAGCTGCCACACCTGCTGCACTCGGACTCGCACCTGACGCGACGCGTTCACCGGCGACTCACCCTGCGCTTCAGTCCAGTTCCGCTCTGCTCGCTTTTCCTCCTGAAGCTTCCCCTCAAACACGACCCCCGAGCGGCGCGCGAGCTCCTGCACTGACGCCGCAGGCGGCGAACAAGCGAAGCTCCCACACCGGACCACACGCGTCCACAGGGACAAACATACAGCCACTCCACAGAGAGCGGAGACCGCGAAAGAACTGCGACCTGACTGAATCCACCACATCCCCGCACGCGCGTTCCTTGTGTTCAACTGGATGAATTAAGTGAAGCAGAAGAAATGAATGAAGAGGCGCGTGTTTTCTGTTGGCTCTTCAGCTGATCGTATTACAGGAGGCGGGGTGAGGATTTCCCCACAGCATGGACGCGACAAAGGACAGCGCGATTTGTCGCGTCGTGTTTGGAATTACGGACATAATTTCCTAAATAAATAGTGGCCAGGGATTTGAAAATATATTAAATATGAAATTCTGTCAAAACTTAACAAAAAGTCATCTTCTAGAACATAGGCCTATTTAAAAGTTTTATTAAAGTTGTTTATTTTATTTTAAGGCAAAATAGAAACCGCTTTAAAATGAATGAAAAAAAAAGAAAGAAAAAACCTGAAACTTTAATGAATTTATATGAAATGTATAACATAGGCCTATGGGTAAATGTGATCTGACATTTATGAAAAATACTCGAGCTGAGAAAACAGTTCAAATGTTAATATGTGGTAGTGCCTTTAAAATCTTCATTATAATAGACTCTTGTCTAAATGTTGTCAGTGAGTTTTACTGTGTTTAGCCACTTGTTAACAGACGTTTGAATTTTAGCTTTGGGGGACAAACTGATCTTAATGTAAAAGAGAAAACAAGCATTTGTGTAATTGGACTTTAGACTCAAAACTTGTCTTATATAGGCCTACTTTGAAACAACTTTCCCGTTTAACAACTAACCCCAATCTCCTCTATATTGAGATGGAAAAACTCACTGGAAAATGTATTTGGATTTGTCCAGCTTGTCTGATCCCTGATTATCTTGTGAACTCCAGCTGGCCCTGCCTGGTGAGCTTCCAAACTCCAAAGAGAAAATTCTAAATTACACAAACTTGATGTCAAAACTTTAAAAGCTGTTTAGAATGGCCTTTCTCAGTCGTGCCCACAGCCGTACGAACTGCTTTTAATTGGTGCCCTCTTTTTGTATTTTACATGACAAATTAATACAATCACACAGACTAATATACACAGAACAAAAAATACCTGTAAAGGTACACTGCAGTTCATGGTTTGACACTTAATTGCAAATCGCAAATTACAAATCACCCAGTCATTGCTTAGCCATGTGATATCAAGTAAGATTGAGTTTGGTCAACGTAACACTCCTTAGCAGGAATAGCCTTGCCTCTAAAATAATATAAAATTAAAAGGAACTATTTCAAAAGGCTTTTCAAAAGAAAAACAAAACAACATGCAAGCACAACAGAGGAGAAAACCAGCCCAGTGGAGCCAATTAATAATCTGAAATAACCCCCCCAAAAATAAATGAATAAAATTGCTTCCAAAATTTTACTTCCATTAGTGGAGTCAACTTAGACTGTAGGTTATTTAAAGCAAAGACATGAAGCACAGTCATTGGAGAAAAAAAAATCTTGCATTGGTTTTATCCATAAACTATGCCTATGTACAAACATAAGATTTTGCTGTGAGATTCGGCCACCACAGTCAAATTTAAAATAGATAAAAGGGGCTGATGTAAACATTTCAGCACACTTGTCCCAATAAAGTACTAGAGCCAGCTAAACAGTCACACTGAACATTCTTGATACTAGGTCAGATTCAGACTGCTGGTAGTGTTCAAGCATTGGTCTTACCCATTCTCAAAGTGCTCAGGAAAGAACCTAGTGAGGAGAGCTGAGCTGATGGTGTCCAAGCACCATCAATTAAAAACAAAAGTTGTTTGTGAATCCATTCCATTTCAATTAGGTTTTGTTTGATCCAGTACAAACCCTCTGTCTCCATTCATTAAATTGTTTTGCTTCCCTCTAGTCCAGGAGAGTTCAAACTCATGGTGTGTCTCAAACAACTCACTATAGCTTAGAAGGTGAACCAGTATAACACAAATTCAGGCACTGGTAAGGACAGTAAGGACCCTGGCTCACTACACATCATGACACTGATGAATATTTCCGGTGACGTGACAACGTCCTCATTGTACAACATCATTACTGATATTTATGAACAACAGCAGAACTGATATCTTTATTATATTAATTTTTAATGTTATTTAAGGTACATTATAAATACATTGCTTGTTACATAAACGTGCAACATTGTAGCCGTAAATAAATGTGTTTGCTAGATTATGTTTATTACCTGTCTAGCAATGTATGTTTATGCTGACATAATTAAGTAATGGTTTGTATTTTAAAAAAACATCTATCGTGTGTCATTATGTGTGGTGAGCTCACGTGATTTATGTTTCGCACTTCAGAACTTTCATTAAGGGAACATAGTGAGTATCGATGCTCCCTGGTTTTCATGGTGCATCATGTGAATTGTCAGGGAGCGAAAGTTTCAGTGCACTGGAAGAAATTTGCAATTGAGACAGTCCTTAAAATGATCGATTCCCTGATCAGTGCCCTTGACCAATGAACTAGGGAGCTGATTTAGACGCACACTCAGTTTACTGTCCTGCAAAGTTTATCTCCAATCCTAATTAAACACACCTAAACCAGCCAATCAAAATCTTCAGGATTACTGGAAATGTCTAGGCAGGTGTTTTGGAGCTGGTTGGAGCCACACTCTGCGGGACAGTGGCCCTCAATGAACAGAGTTTGACACCTGTGCTCTAGTCATTGGTGGACCCCAGTAGAGGAGCCATAATGGCCTGGAGTTGCACTGCGCTCTGTAAAAGTGTGCACTCTAAAAATTATGGTTCTTTAAAGGTTCTTTACATGTAGTAACATTTCTATTTAGAGAAATGTTTGTTTTTCTATATCGTCCAGAAGAACCCATTATGTGCTGACATGGTTCTTTGTTTTAGAGTTTAGGGTTCTTTATTCCCGCCTTTTTGTTTTTCAAATGTGTAACTGTCAAAGCCACCTCATTACTGATTTCCTGGAGCTCAGCCATTCAGTTACAAAGACTGTCACATTCTCAACAGGTAAATGGCTTATTTCTTAAAATGTCTACAAATTTTAACTTTCAATTTCCTACTCTTTTTCTCTTTGTAGTTTAACAGAACATGTACAGTGCATCCGGAAAGTATTCACAGCGCTTTGCTTTTTCCACATTTTGTTATGCTACAGCCTTATTCCAAAATGGATTAAATTCATTATTTTCCTCAAAATTCTACAAACAATACCCCATAATGACAACGTGAAAGAAATTTGTTTGAAATCTTTGCAAATTTATTTTAAAAAATCAAAAAAAAAAAAAAAAAAAAACACAAAAAAACACGTACATAAGTATTCACAGCCTTTGCTCAATACTTTGTTGAAGCACCTTTGGCACCAATTACAGCCTCAAGTCTTTTTTAGTATGATGCTACTAGCTTGGTACACCTATTTTTGGGCAATTTCTCCCATTCTTCTTTGCAAGGCCACTCAAGCTCCATCAGGTTGGATGGGAAGCATTGGTGCACAGCCATTTTCAGATCTCCAAATAGCACCAAAAGGACTCTGCTACTGTTACAAGATCCATTTTTCTGAAGAGTGTGAGTTTCCCTCCGTCACCCGCTCCAGTGGTATGAATGCAGCCAAACCAAGGCAATGCATGACATCAGATTGCTGCCACCAATCTGCTGCAGAAAAATGGTTTACTTAGCTGTACAATTTTTACCTTGCCCCAAGTTAGCTTTTGTAAATCATCCTCAGTGTGGTAATGTTCATCAGCGACAACATCAGTGTCATGAAAGGCAGGCATAATTCTGTGGCCAGTTGCATCAAAGAGATTCAGCTATGCAAAACTGACATTGGATGCACCGTATTTGCCATGGTATTGGCAGCTACAAAGAGTTTTGTGCATTTCACAGAGAGCTTTAGGCAGTTCCTGAGATACTGTTCACCAATGTGGCTCACCCTGTTGACCTGCACAAATATTTTCAGTGCCATGAACATGTGGACAAGTTTGGGAAGGTGAAGGTCCCAGCAGGCTATTTCTCCAGTAAGGTAATGAGGGGCCAGATGAAAACCATCTTAAGAAAAATTATAAGAGTTAAGAATGTTCCTTAGAGCAATTCTTAAGTCAAATATTTTCTTAAAGTTGTGATGAAATGGAAGTAGTGATATACCTTTTCTTCCATTTTCAGCATTAAACAAATCAAAAAAAATAATAATTAGGACGAACTTGGTTCCATTCATCGGCTGTTGATTTGTTAGAGGCAGATCTGAATGCGAGCTAGCAGTCAATTGTTAAAATGTATGTTTATATATTGTCCAGCGCTCAGCGTAAATGAGTACACCCACTTAAGCAACATTTTAAAACAATGTCAAAGAACACAATTTCCAAAATGTTGACAAGACTAAGTTTAATATAACATCTGTTTAACTTATAACATGAAAGTAAGGTTAATATAACTTACACATTTTTCAGTTTTACTCAAATTAGGGTGATGCAAAAATGAGTACTACAACAACAACAACAACAACATCAAGTCAAGTCACCTTTATTTATATAGCGCTTTTTACAATGCAGATTGTGTCAAAGCAGCTTTACATTGATAACTGGTACATAATTTTGGCTGCACAGCAGCTCTTAAAGAATAGTTTCAATGCAGGCAGATCAGACAAGCACTGTTGAATAAATGTCAAGAATACTGTTGAATATCAAATGTCAAGTCAAATGTCAAGTGTCCCCAACTAAGCAAGCCAAAGGCGACAGCGGCAAACAACAACAACAACAACAACAACAACAACAACAACAACAAACAACAAACAACAACAACCTTTGTATGGCCTCCATGATTTTTAATGACAGCACCAAGTCTTCTAGGCATCAAACGAACAAGTTGGCGACATTTTGCAATATTTTTGCAACATCTTTTTCCATTCTTCAAGAATGACCTTTTACAGACTGGATGCTGGATGGAGTGTGATGCTCAACTTGTCTCTTCAGAATTCCCCATAGGTGTTCGATTGGGTTCAGATCAGGAGACATACTTGGCCACTGAATCACTTTCACCCTGTTCTTCTTCAGAAATCCAACAGTGGCCTTAGATGTGTGTTTAGGATCAGTGTCATGTTGGAAAAGTGCACGACGACCAAGGGCACGGAGTGATGGTAGCATCTTCTCTTTCAGTATAGAGTAGTACATCTGTGAATTCATGATGCCATCAATGAAATGCAGCTCCCCGACACCAGCAGCACTCATGCAGCCCCACATAAGGACACTGCCACCACCATGTTTCACTGTAGGCACCATGCATTTTTCTTTGTATTCCTCACCTTTGCGACGCCATACAGTTTTGAAGCCATCAGTTCCAAAAACATTTATCTTGGTCTCATCACTCCAGAGTATAGAGTCCAAGTAGTCGTCATCTTTGTCAGCATGGCCCTGGCAAACTCTAGGTGGGCTTTTTTGTGCCTGGGCTTTAGGAGAGGCTTCTTTCGTGGATGGCACCCATGCATGCCATTCCTCTGCAGTGTACGGCATATTGTGTCATGGGAAATAGTCATCCCAGTTTGGCTTTTTACTTCTTAAGATAACTGCAGTGAACTTGCATGGCGATTTTCTTCAACCCTTCTCATAAGAAGTCGTTCCTGTCGAGGTGTTAACTTCCGTGGACGACCTGGCCTCTGTGAGATGGTTGCAGTTCCATCTTTTTTTTTAAAATTTTGTACCACTTTTGCTATAGTATTCTGACTGACAAGTAAAGCTTTGCTGATCTTCTTGTAGCCTTCACCTTTCTGGTGTAAAGAAATTATTTTCTTGCAGGTCTTGTGACATTTCTCTTCCATGTGGTGCCATTGCTGAAATGGGAAGGGATTTTAACACCCTTTTATAGTCAACTGTCTGCTGGACACTTGTGTAATGAATAATTAGACTCACCTGTGGTTGAATTCTTGTTAAATTAGACAATTGTAGTCTAAAATTTTGCTTTGCTCCAGAGACTTTCAGTGGGGTGTACTCATTTTTGCATCACCCTAATTTGAGTAAAACTGAAAGTTTTGTTTTCTAAGTTATTTTTAACCTTACTTTCATGTTAGAAATTAAACAGATGTTATATAAAACTTAGTCTTGTCGACATTTTGGAAATTGTTTTTGTGTTCATTGAGATATTGTTTAAAATGTTACTTTTCAAAGGGGGTGTACTCATTTACGCTGAGCACTGTATATCTGGTTAATGATTTAATGCCCTAGCACTGCTGTAAATTACATAACACTCTTCAACAGCAGAATGCTACTTTTTTATAGACAAGAAAACTAATTCCTAGTCAAATTAGAACATCTTAGTTTCAATATCATGTGATCACATTTCCTGAAGATAGGTTCAGACATGCAGTTTACCAGTAACATGCTTGATTGCTTTTATCATTGCAAAATGTAACCATATTATCAGCCAGCTCTTTATATAAAGTTGGATATACAAATATGTCCAGCTTTATCCACATACATACAGTATACTCACATACAGGGTGATAAATTTACTATATAGCAAATCTCAACTGCTTGATTGCTTATGTCATCGCAAAATGTAAACTACATTATTGCCCAGCTCCAATCTGCTAAATATGACTATAATGCATGTAGATATTATAAACATTAACATCATGATTTTATGTGAAGCTGCTTTAAAAGAATGTGTCTTGAAAAGCGCTATACAAATTTGAACTGACTTTAGTGCGACAGCAATAGGAATTCCCAGAAGTGCAGAGACTAGCGACATACAACGGCAACGTCTTTGGTGGTTTGAATGTCGCTTAAAGAATTAGTCCACTTTAAATAAAAATTTCCTGATAATTTACTCACCCCCATGTCATCCAAGATGTTCATGTCTTTCTTTCGTCAGTCGAAAAGAAATTAAGGTTTTTGATGAAAACATTCCAGGCTGTATGTCCTACGCCTTCCCTATTCTACTTACGGAAAAAAACGAAACTGAGGCCGCGTTCGTTCCGTAAGTAGAATAGGAAAGGCGTAGGACATACAGCGTAAGCGTTTTGAAGAATGCGGAAAGCGGAAGTACATGCAAGGCTATATTTTGTGTTTATAAAGCATATACAGTTGTATTTTTTTCGAAAATGACAGATCATTTCGCTAGATAAGACCCTTATTCCTCGTCTGGTAATTTTGACCTTCAACCGTCTGGAGGCCATTGAAGTCCACTATAAGGAGAATAATCCTGGAATGTTTTCATCAAAAACCTTTAATTTCTTTTCGACTGACGAAAGAAAGACATGAACATCTTGGATGACATGGGGGTGAGTAAATTATCAGGAAATTTTTATTTAAAAGTGGACTAATCCTTTAAGCTTTGTTGTTTTATTTATAATGAACGTTTGTCCCATATGTATGAAATGTTAGTGTACATTCATGTCATCATATGTCCATTTAAGGCAGTGAAAGAATTCTTTGCCGCTGTAACCTCAAAGGTGCTCACAGCATTTCAGATCTGACTGTGTTGGATCCTGGCTCATGGCACTCAAGTTTCCGCCCAGATGCAGGTACAGTTACATCTCTTTAATTATTTGATTGTTTTTGTTACATTTTTATACAAAACAATGATTTACACTGGTTAAGGGCACAAAATCAATAACTGTTGTGCTAAACCTGTTCCTTTGTATTCACACATCACTGTGGCAAAACGAATGTTGGACATAGACTTAAAGAAGAAGTGCTCAGGAGCATCAGTTGAATGTCCTACCAGAGCAAAACTGACAGGTTTTGATGATGATGGGGAAAGTTTGGAAAGGTTTTTGAATGGAACTTGTGAATGCAAGTATTTAATATGGTGGGGAACATTGTGGCAGAAGACAGAAGCAGAATGGACAATAAAAGCCTGCGCTTTACTCCTGCCTATTAAACTGAATTTTACAGGGCTGACACACACATGCTGCTCTGTGAATGTGCTGCATCAATAACAGGAAGCATAAGTCAAATGCAAAATCGCTGCTTCACAGGGAGCAGTGAAACATTTAACTGAAATTGCATCAGTAGTGTATTAACTACAGGTTTTTTTTTTTTTTTTTATCTATACATTTTTGTTTGTTTTAAACCAATTTGCTCCTTGACAATAAACAACTGGCAATAACTTGTCAATCTCAACTTTCAAAAATCTTATCATTTCTGGTCAGTTCTTTAATTATTTACTTAATATTTATGCCCAGGAATGAACAAATTCAGGAAATAAAGTCCTGACAACAGTTGGTAAACCTCCCTGTTTTTTGAGGTCTGGGAGTTGGCGGGAATTCTGGGAGGAGTGTTTCCACAATGACAGGTGGAAGCCAGTAGCGTTCAGCCCTAGGCCACTCATGGAATCAGAAACATGATATGCACAAATCAAGAAAGAGTCCCTGACTATTGTGTGGACCTGTGAGAAATCTGAAAAACACCTAGGAGGAGTTCAAGCTGTTGGTCCCCTTCACTAACAACAGTAGCCTTGACAACAAATGCAGACAAATAATGAGGAGACGCTGTCGTAGAACTAGATTATATCAGTATTCAGAGCCATAAAAAAAAAAAAAAAAAAATTCTGAAATCTTGTACAAAATGTACATTACACAGCTTAGTAAGACCCAAGAGTGTTAACTGAAAAGTCCTTTCTTCTTTTTGGTTTTCTTCTCAGTAGCAGCAGTTACTGTGGCGTTTGGTCGTTCAGCCCAATCTGGTAGTTTTCTCTTCGTAGGCTGACTCGCATTCTGTGGAAACAAAGATAACCATCAGCTAATTATTAATTTAGCTTAAAAGACAATTACACATTTAGCATCAGTTGTATGTGCGCCTTTTGAGGGCAGTTCATAAGACGTGAGTTTTAAATAAACATATGTAAGTTCATAAGAAATAAAATGCATGTAACCATACGCATCTCAGATTTTTTTTTTTTGGCCCTTTGGGTCCAATCAAAATTTCATTTGGATCGATTGAGGTTAAGTGTATTATTTAGGTGCATGTAAACGTTGGTAGTGTAACTGGTCCTACTCTCAGGGGAGGGTTAAAGAGATTTATCTGCACAGCTCTTAGCAGCTGGCCTGTTTCATATATTTTTTTATGAGTTTCAACTTTTAAAACCACATTATTACAAAGATTTGAAGAAGAAGCTTGCTCCAACAGCTTGTTCACATCAATTCTCTATATGGTGACTTTGAAAGGACAAGATCATTACACCAAAAAGCATCACTGTTAAGACTGAATCTGACACTATTACAATGGCCCAAGTTTAATCTTATACTGTATGCGTAAGAAACAGGATTAGTCAACATCAATGTCTTGTGCATATATATGAATGAAAGAAATCGTATTGGCAGCTTCAGGGACA
This sequence comes from Anabarilius grahami, assembly GCA_003731715.1. Taxonomy (NCBI): domain Eukaryota; kingdom Metazoa; phylum Chordata; class Actinopteri; order Cypriniformes; family Xenocyprididae; genus Anabarilius; species Anabarilius grahami. The sequence continues at coordinate 9,133,347 of RJVU01029436.1, forward strand.
TACGTCCCACCTCAACATTTATAGTCTGTTTACTTTAGGCAAAATTTATGACAACACTGTTGGCAAATTTTTTGATTTGAAAAGTGTTTTTGAAATGTTATTTCAAATGTTATTTCACCGTTTAGTTTGAACACAAACTGAATCAGTGTTTGGCTTTTAAAGGTGCACTGTCACTTTTTTGTTGTTTGATATAAACAATATAGTCAACATCCTTCTTCCAAAACGTGTTCTTGTCTTACCCTGATTCACTATGGTAAGCCTATTATAAGTGTTTATTTTTTAGACCTGTCAAGGTTTTTGCGGGAAATCGCATACATGCATCTCTCTCTTCATATCTGTAAATAGAGAAAAGTTGCTCAGGCTACTTTGACGCGTGTCTGGTGTGGGAGTGGCATAGGTTAGTTGTCAAAAGGAGCAAGAAAGGCTGACATGGAGCAGCTAAATCTCCAAACTCCAAGGAATTACCTGTTTTAAACAAACGCCGAACAGAGGAGAGTCTGCTGGCAAAAAGAGAATGAGACAGAGCTTGTAATAAAACCAGAATAAACATTGGCTTGGCTTTTCGGAGATGGTGAGAATTGAGGGATTTAAAATGTTGTAAAAAGAGATGGCACTTTTATTACTCAACAGGTGAGTAAAGTATTTTATTGAACTGATGAATTGCCATATGAAGCTCTCTAACAGAGTTCATTGTAAAGCATTATCTATTGTGAAGGCTTATATTCATCTGCACAGTCATACAGAGCTGAAGCACAACCAAAACAATGTTCTTCTGCAAAATGCATGCAGTTTTGTTTTTTGAGGGTGTACCTTTAAGTTACAGCCACAGCAATGAGAAGATACTGGGTAAGAAGGCTTACATGACGCAGACAGCTGCATCAACAGAGGAAAACCCCGCGCTGCCCACCATCGGATTAACATCCATCACAATTCCTCATAAGCCATTTATGTCTCCCTCCAAACTTCATTTCCTTCCAGCCAGCTCTTCTTATCTCCCTGTATTGCAATCTGTTCAGTCTTCATGTTAAATCATTTGTGTGACTCCAGAGTGGGCGAGGGGGACATCAGGGAGGGTGTGTTTTGAGACGCCCTAATGATCTCATATCGAACTACAGGCTCGTGTCACTGCAGGACAAAAGAGCAATGATGGACGTGCTCTTTAAACAAGCTTCTATCACCATTAATGTCCATGTTAACAGGTCATAGAGATGCACAATAGACAGTAATGGCTGGAATTTACTGGAAAAGACATGAACCATGCACACAAAAATTAACATTATACAATATATTAGTCTTAATAAGAAGTAGTGGTAACACTTAAGTATAGGGAACACATATTCACTATTAACTATGACTTTTCCCTCAATAAAATCCTAATTTAATGTTTATTAATAGTTAGTAAGTTAGTTGTTAAGTTTAGGTATTGGGTAGGATTAAGAATGTACAATAAGGTCATGCAGAATAAGGCATTAATATGTGCTTAATAAGTACTAATAAATAGCCAGTATTCTAATAATATGCATGCTAATAATCAACTAGTTAAAAGACCCTAAAATAAAGTGTTACCGAAGTAGTATTATTACATTGTGTTATTAATAATTAAAACTTCATTTTGCCCTTTTCCTTCAATGTTTTAAGAAACATTGTTTTTAGAAACATGGGCCAAAAGTATGAAATCTTCTTCATCCTGTCACACCTCCTGCACTCCTGAAGATCAGATGTGAAGCGCAGTGACATAGGTCACAACCTTATGACCTTAATGGCTTTGAGCTTACAAGGGGAGGTTTCGGGTAATGGTGCGTGTCAAAGGTCAAGCAGAGGTTAAAGACAGTTGGCTCACGCTAAAGCAGCGCACAGTGCTCATCACTTCAGGGGAGGGTGTCTGATGTTCAATGATTCTAGCAGACAGGATTACACCTAAACCAAGGGTTGGGATTCAGATTACAGCCTAAAAAACGTCTGTGTTAACATCATGTGATGAGTTGTTTTAAGTCTGAAGGTGCCACATTCATCAAAAACAGCATCCATGTTACAATCATAGTCACACAGTGTTCAGAAATTACTGAACATTACTGAAGTTCAAGTGTTTTATACAGTCTATACATATTTCAGATAATTCTACTTGTCACTTTTTTCCAAGAACCTTTTCACAAGGATTTTCAATTCCTTTTGTGTATATCCATAGTTTTGTAATAATAAATAAATAAACAAACAATGCTGTACCCAATACGGTTTTGTACAAAATTTCACTCAGTAGCAGAGAATTCAGAGGTTTTATTTTAAATGTTTACATTTAATAATGATGTCAATAAAAACAAAAAATGTTTATATAATAATTTTTATGACCAGTCCCTTGTCTAGGTTATTTTGTAATGACTGACTGACTGTACATTGTCCCTACTTCATAGTATTCTAGACTCATGTAGTCAACATTTGATCATGAACTACATGATAAAACATTTTACTTTTTTATTTTAATACAGAACAAAGAGAAATGTATCTTTGTACATTTTCTATTACAGTGCTCAGCGTAAATGAGTACACCCCCTTTGAAAAGTAATATTTTAAACAATATCTCAATGAACAAAAACAATTTCCAAAATGTTGACAAGACTAAGTTTTATATAACATCTGTTTAACTTATAACATGAAAGTGAGGTTAATAATATAACTTAGAAAACAAAATCTTCAGTTTTACTCAAATTAGGGTGATGCAAAAATGAGTACATCCCACTGAAAGTCTCTGGAGCAAAGCTAAATTTTAGACTACAAATGTCTAATTTAACAAGAACTCAACAGGTGAGTCTAATTATTCATTACACAGATGTCCAGCAGACAGTTGACTATAAAAGAGTGTTAAAACCCCTTCCCATTTCATGCTGTCAGCAATGGCACCACATGGAAGAGAAATGCCACAAGACCTGAGAAAGAAAATAATTTCTTTACACCAGAAAGGTGAAGGCTACAAGAAGATCAGCAAAGCTTTACTTATCAGTCAGAATACTGTAGCAAAAGTGGCACAAAAATGTAAAAAAAGATGGAACTGCAACCATCTCACAGAGGCCAGGTCGTCCACAGAAGTTAACACCTCGACAGGAGCGTCTTCTGATGAGAAGGGTTGAAGAAAATCGGCATGCAAGTTCACTGCAGTTATCTTAAGAAGTAAAAAGCCAAAACTGGGGTGACTATTTCCCATGACACAATATGCCGTACACTGCAGAGGAATGGCATGCATGGGTGCCATCCACGAAAGAAGCCTCTCCTAAAGCCCAGGCACAAAAAAGCCCACCTAGAGTTTGCCAGGGCCATGCTGACAAAGATGACGACTACTTGGACTCTATACTCTGGAGTGATGAGACCAAGATAAATGTTTTTGGAACTGATGGCTTCAAAACTGTATGGCGTCGCAAAAGTGAGGAATACAAAGAAAAATGCATGGTGCCTACAGTGAAACATGGTGGTGGCAGTGTCCTTATGTGGGGCTGCATGAGTGCTGCTGGTGTCGGGGAGCTGCATTTCATTGATGGCATCATGAATTCACAGATGTACTGCTCTATACTGAAAGAGAAGATGCTACCATCACTCCGTGCCATTGGTCGTTGTGCACTTTTCCAACATGACAATGATCCTAAATACACATCTAAGGCCACTGTTGGATTTCTGAAGAAGAACAGGGAGAAAGTGATTCAGTGGCCAAGTATGTCTCCTGATCTGAACCCAATCAAACACCTATGGGGAATTCTGAAGAGACAAGTTGAACATCACTCTCCATCCAGCATCCAGTCTCTAAAATAATTATTCTTCTAATTCTTGAATAATGGAAAAAGATGTTGCAAAATGTTACCAACTTGTTCATTCCATGCCTAGAAGAATTGGTGCTGTCATTAAAAATCATGGAAGCCATACAAAGTACTAGATGTAGTAGTTTTTGTTGTGGGGTGTACTCATTTTTGCATCACCCTAATTTGAGTAAAACTGAAAAATGTGTAATCTAAGTTATATTTTTAACCTTACTTTCATGTTGTAAGTTAAATAGATGTTATATTAAACTTAGTCTTGTCAACATTTTGGAAATTGTTTGTGTTCATTGAGATATTGTTTAAAATGTTACTTTTCAAAGGGGTTGTACTCATTTACGGCGAGCACTGTATTAATACATGTAAAGTGAAAATTGCATCCATTTTTTTACCAAACATGAGGTCAAGATGGCGATGGATGTTAAGGGTATTTTGAGATTCCGTAGTGTTTGTAATGTATTCATATGTCTTTCTGGTGTCTGTTTCATTTAGCGACCACGCCTGCTAAGTTAATGCACTGCCGATGAAAAAGTTTGGGATTGGTACGATTTTTAAATGTTTCTTTTTCACACAAAAATACAGCAAAAACAATAATATGTGAACAACAATATGTGAAATATGATTACAATTTAAAATAACTTTTCTAGTGAAAATATATTTTTAAAATGTAATTTATTCCTGTAATCAAAGCTGAACTTTTCAGTCTTCATGATTTGATGCTCAAGAAACATTTCTAATTATTATCATCAATGTTGAAAACAGTTGTGCTGCTTTTGTGGGAACTTTTTTTGATGAATAGAAAGTTCAAAAGAACAGCATTTATTAACTTTTTTGTAACAAATGTCTTTAATTTAATGTGCTCTTATTTGAAATAGAATTGTTTTTGAAAAAATATCTTTACTGACACTTTTGACCAATTTAAAGCATCCTTGATGAATAAAAGTACTCATTTTTTTTTAAAATTGTACTAACTTCAAACTTTTGAACAGTAGTGTATTATTCTTTGAATCATGTGTTTATCAGAAAATTATTTATCAGTTCTGAGCTTTAAAATGTACCTTCACAGGTGAATCACTGAAGAGATCTTGCGTGTCCTTATCCAGGCTGTCCTGGTTCCAGGAGGCCAGAACCATTCCACTGCTCTGAGGACCCGGGTCACATGACGTCAGACGGACATCTTTGCTCAAGCAGGGATCATCCTGTACACACCAACAGAGATTTACCTCAACTGCAATCAGAAACTAAACATTAATGTTTAATCCCATTTTGTTCAATCACTAAGTATGTTAACAAATGCAGTATTAATCATTTGAATCGAATATAATATTCCCTCTGACCTACATGCATGACTGCATTGATCCTGGGACAAACAGATAAAAAAAATCTGTGCAGAAGGTAGACTAGATATCAGAACTAATGAAAGATCAGCTTTTCACATGACGTCTATCAGCATATGCACTGATTTCAGAAATCATGTGCACACATAAGCAGAAAAACTGAGATGTCAGTTACCTGTGGCATGGGAATATTGATGAAGAGCTCATCTTCACTCGTGTCCATGACATCTGACTCGAGCTGTGACTTTTCAAACACATGTTTAACACCAGGTCTGTCTGCAGTCGCTGATTTATCCTATAAACAATGAAACACATCTGTTGGCATTTGATCCCTGTACACTGGCATCTCAGGAACTCATACACCTGCTAATGTGACCATCACAGAACATAACCTACACAAGCATGGAAGCAAGTAAATAATTGCGTAAAATATCTACGAAACCTTTACTATAAGACATCAGTGGTAAAATATTATCATCAAATCTAGCAGAGGCTTCTGTGAGACATGTATATACTACAGCTGCAGAAGCCAATGACACCACATCTGCAGATGAGGCATGCTGGGATGATGGCTAAGAAAAATAAAGTAGGTCTGCCGTAATCAGTCTGAGAGACACAGCAGATGCTGTGTCTTAATGTCAGAGCTCAACACAGCTGAGAATACGCCACAGTAACTGTCATCAGACATGGCTGTAAATGATCAATTCTGACAAACAGCATGGGTGTGAATGTTAAAAATATGGTTTTAGGATAAAACATGTAAAGAAAAGTGCTTTCTATGCACACAAATAATTAAGTAAAATACAAATATTCAATTTAGTTTCTATCAATATGAGCTGCACATCTAATTTTATAAAGTAGTTATAGACAGATTATATTATGCCACACTGCAGAATTCTCTGAATACGGTGTGTTTCCTGAATCAGCACACAGATGGCAGGTATTGACTTATCAATTGCCAAGTCAAGTCGGAAAGATCGTATTTACGAACTGAACGCACATGAAAGCCACCACAATGTCGTAAATATGAGTGAGAAGCTCAGGATTTTCTTTAAGCCACAATCTGTACGAGTTTGGGGCGTGTCAGTGAGAAACATGGCAGAATACCATAATACTAATAGGTATTTAGCAGTGACATTGTCAGACTTTTCTATTTTCAATGAAGTAAGCTAATTGCCATGCACAAAATATGATAGCATTATAATATAACAATAAAATATGTAACAATGAAGTTTACAGTGGCTTCATAAATTATTAAAAACAAAAAAAAGCAAAACACACCTTCTGCACCTTCTTTGTGTTTCATTTTCTAGAAGTAGAATTTTTGTGTAATTAATTAAGAGAAGGTACACTGCCATCGTACTCCGACAAAAGTGATATGAGCGCACCTGCCGTCATAAACACGACTTCCACCTCGTAAATACGAACTTCCCAGGAGGACTTGAACGCACCATTATATATTATTTATCATTTAAGACCTTGAATTTTTCTGACACATGATTTCTGAGAAAATAAAACTAAGAGGTAAAAGGTCATAGTAAACTTCAGCATTTGCACATATCAAACACCATGAATAACCCTCAGTATATCAGTTACTCTGATAAAAACAAACAAATCCAAAAGAGACAGCACTGTGCTGCCCTCTGCTGGTGCACTAACACCACCATTTCAGCCAAATATACACATGATTAAGAAAAAAAAAATTCTACTAATACAAAATTTCAATCCAATGCATCTCTCCTGGAGTTAAGAGTGACAGGAGTGAAACACACCAGCGGCTCTATCCAGCTGATGTCATGATGTGCTTCTCTTTGGAGTTTATAAACCGCCAGCCTGAGCAGGAAGTTACTGATATCTTCAGGAACACGAGAGCGGATTGCTTTAAAATCACTCAGATCTGTTCAGGAATAAAAGATTCATTATTTATTAATATAATTCAGCAGCACCATGTGATTTTTGAACAAATTCAAAAATAGAGGCCAAAAATAGTTTCTTTAAAAACAACAACAAAAACAACAACACCACTTTTAGATAGTGGGTTGTTTCGGGGTGAGATGTGTTTAACCTGAGCTGGCTGGAGGAGAGGCGATGTTTTTTCTGATGGTGTTATAGATGGATGCTGGGAGTCCAGCTCTGTCCGTGTCCACAGCACAGCCCATCTTCTGCGCCTGCAGCAGATGAGACTCCACCACTGCCATGGGCAGAGACCGAGCGTCTGCTACCTGCCTCTACACAAGACAAACAACACGTCAAACAACTGCTGCTTCACCAGAAAAACATACTGGCTCAATGACATGGCGTTCAGTTTATTCCTCCAAAACTGATTTAAAAACATGTGGTAATGCAATTAATTTAACAGACAGTGACTTAAATACATCTTTTCTAAAATCATTCATGATATGTGAGTTAATGAATGTTTATATGTGAATAAAAGCCTAAATTAAATCTGTTCATCATATAATGCTATCGTGTCTCTTCAGAAAATTTGGACTAAACCACTCGATTCATATGGATTAGTTTTACGATCTCTTCATGAACTTTTTGAAGTATCAAAGTTTCAGTTGCATAAGCTGTCTATGGAGGGACAGAAAGCTCTCAAATTTAATCAAAAAGATCTTAATTTGTGTTCCGAAGATGAACAAAAGTCTAACAGGTTTGGAACAACGTGAGGGTGAGAATTTTCATTTTTGGGTGAACTAACCCTTTAATGTTTCCCAGTGGTCAGACACCTATTGTCCTGGATGCATATTTAGCAACTGCTGCTGCTTCACACTCAAGCTGTTTATCTTCTGTTTTGCATCTTTGTACATTATTTTCTGTCTCATGCTACACATACAATTTACATTTTTCAGCCCCAACTAATTTTTGTGCATTGTTGGATGTAATTTTATTTAATTGTTCCTTTTCATCTTCTCCGACATCCTTATTTGTCATTGACCCAGGTATACTGCTATGTATTTCACTTGATGGACATTGGGCATAATAATAATAATAATAATAAAATGTCAGAAAAAAAAACATGCACTAGAGGTGAGTAATAGGAAGTGAATGTCGTACCATGCTCTTGAGCTCCATCTGGAACAGTCTATAAGTGACGGAGACACTATCCGGCAGAGACTGACACACAGAACCTATGCCGGCTGTTTGGACAGGTGGAGTAGAGCTGGAGGAAACATCCCCCTGATTCACAGAACAACTCATCATACACTATAATGCTTCATCCTGAAAATAATACAAGCCACACAAGCCCTGAGAGAAGCAATTGGAGCCAGTAAGATCCACTATAAAATGGATGGACGTGGTCCTGGATGCTGACTGGCCAATCCAATGTTCCAGTGGTGAACTGTGACAGCTGTGACATGAAACAACTGTTCAGCAGCTACTGTGTCTCACTGAAACCAACTATTAACCTTAGTTAACACTAGATCTACTAGTGAAGGCAGACGCCATTCAATTTGATTAAAACATTTTGGTTAAAATGTTATATGTGGCAATGTTATGTCCTTTGAATTTGTTATACATAGTAACTTTTCAAAGAGAAATGAGGCACTCAAGGCTGTGCTGTACTGAAAATATACACATTATATCAACACTCTTTAGCTGTGAATATATTCATAATACACCACAACCATAAGTGCATAAAGGTGAAGTGTATAATTTTCTGAATGTTAAAATACTTTCATATGCCAGTTTAATTTGCAGTGACAACTTTAATCATTGGTAGGCTGAAGACTGCCACTCTGTGAGCATCTGTTTGAGGTGAGATTTAGGAAACCTGTTTGAGAACAGTAATTTTTTTTGCAATATACAGTCAGGTCACACTTAATTTTAGGTGGCCTTATCTACTATGTACTAACAATAAATACCCACAAGACTATGCACTCCCACATTTATTTGGTAACAATAGGGGAAGACAAAGCAGAGTTTACACTAACACATTGTAATCTATCAGTCAGAAAAGACTCAACCCATCTAATGAGCCTACTATTCACACCCAGCTTAAACAATCTTTCCATTAGAATATGTGGTCGTATGGTGTTAAATGCAGATGAGAAATCTATAAACATAACACGGGCATATCGCTTTGGTTGATAAAGATGACAATAGAGTCTATGCAGCATATACAAAAGGGCATCTTCTGTACTCCTCCCCCTCCTATATGCAAATTGTAAAGGATCAAGTTTGTTTTGCACCTCACAAAGAACACAATCTAACACTATTTTTTCAAAACTCTTCATAACTCGTCAGAGCTACTGGACGATAATCATTTAAAACTGCTGGTTTTGATATTTTTCGCACAGGCACTATAAATGAGACTTTCCAGGCACTAGGTACATAGCATGTATCCACAGACACTTGAAACAGATGACTGTAAATAATACTAAGTTCCTCCCTACATTCCTTAAGGACCCTACCTGTTGTTTTATCAGGACCCCCTGCCTTCCTTGTATTAACCCTTTTTAAGGTCCTACAAACTTCTTCAGATGCTATGATTACCTCCTGCCCTACATTCAATTGAAGTCTAATCAAATTCCACTCAGTTTTAAAATCTGATATTTCAAATCTAACAAAAAAATGTATTCAGTTCATTTGCAAAGGCCAAATCATCATCCCCATGATTACTCTGAAATGATTTCCTCTTCTCCTGTCCTATCATTGTATACACTCCCTGCCATGCCTGCCTTAAATTATCGTTTTTGAGGTAATAACTGGATTACAGTTAGGGGTAACGTTAACAGTGTAACTACAACTATTAATTAAATGCAAGTACTGTAAATGTAATTAAAATGCACCGACATGTACATAATAAGTAAGTATATTATATCTAATAGTTAAGTAAATATAGTCAAGGCCACCTAACAAAGTTTGACCTAGTCATTATTTTTGCACATCAAACTATTTTTGCACACCGTTCAAAAGTTTGGAATCACATATTTAAAAGAAATGAATACTTTTATTAAGCAAGGATGCATTAAATTGCATCAAATAAGAAAAAAAGCATCTAATAATGCAGCATTGGTGAACACAAGAATCTTCTTTCAAAACTTACTGATCCCAAACTTTTGAATTATATATAATGTTTAGCAGTATCCTAGTGTGCAGTACCTGTAAGCTGTGTGTCTGACAGAATCTGACGATGACATCAATCAGAGGTGTTAACATGGCTGCTTTGGCTTCTGAAACACCATCCACCCGTTTTAAGCTGGATGTTGTGCACGGCCTGCCAAAGAAGTCCACATGAAACATCAAAATATGACATATGATAGTCATGCCTGCATAAGTTTAACATCACATCTTATAACACTGTTTGTGTGTGTGTTCTTGTATACATGGTTTATGAGGACACAAATAATGACATGGGTATTACAACGTAAATATGGTTTATGAGGACACTTCCTGTGTCCTTGTAAACCAAATGGCTTAAAAAAAAATAAACATACTAAATAGTGTTTTTTTTTCTTTAAATAAAAAAGCAGACAGTTTTCTGTGATGGGTAGGTTTAGGGGTAGGGGTAGTGTAGGGGGATAGAATATACAGTTTTACAGTATAAAAACCACAACGTCTATGGAGAGTCCCCGTAAACCACATATACAAGTGTGTGTGTGTGTGAGTGAGTGTGTGAGTGTGTGTGTTTTCTTTAAATTGACAGTACAAATGCTTTTTAACAATTAAAAGGTGGTACAGAGGATGTTTTGTTTTATACATTTTTGCAATATTACTTGAAACTGTCTTTACTAACTGATAAAATACTATTTATTAGGTGCACTGAAAGGAATATTATTAATATACATCATCTGTGCACGAGGTAGGGCCTTAAAAACATCAGCCAATCGTTTACGCGATCATCGCGTAAATGATTGGCCCTCTGGCTTGTCAATCACTGCCATTACGTTCCTTGTGAGAGACGTGCGCGGATTGGCCCTCTGGCTTGTCAATCACTGCCATGACGTTCCTTGTGAGAGACACGCGGCTGCACGCTCCAGTAACTTTCCACACTCCACAGGCGCCGCATGCAATGTTTTTGTCAGGAGACAGGAGTAACAACTGCAGATTATGAGTTACCTGCGGTGAGTCCGACATAATGAATCCACTAAGTGTGTGCGCGGCTTTAAGTCGCGCACACACTTAACGATTGTAAGGCCGATTATGAATGTAAATTGATACTTATCAACGCTCAAACGCGTCCAGTCAGAGCCAGTTGCGTTCAGTCTGTGTTCAAATTCCATCTGAAAGTATATAAATCTGCTTCAGGAGCAGGAAACTATCGCTGTATGTTGAGTATAGTCTTAGAATGTTTTAGCTAGTCGTTAAATGTGTGCCCGGCTTAATAACACAGCGAATGCCGGTGGTAAACACTCGTGTTCCAATACTCGTGCACGAGTTTTGGGAGGCGTTCACTCGAAATGGAGGGGGGTTGTTCTTACGCATGCGCTCATTTCAAAAACTCAGTCGACGAAAAGATCCTCTGTACCACCTTTAAAGTGCAATCACAAAAAACGGTCCATATTTTATTGTCAACAGTATAGTGATGTACAAATCACAGCTCATACAAAAGTCACTTTCAAACCAAGCAAGTGAGAAAATGAGTGCTATCTGCATGGGGAACTTTTTCAACCTCACGCAAAACTCCCAATCACACAGATTCCTGTTAGGACTGGCTTTTGTCAGTGAAATTTCACAGAGCAACAATAAGTGACCGCAGTAAAAGGAAATGCTCCTCTAGGGGAATACCCTATCCTTCACTATCCAAAGGATATCAAACCCTTTCCTTCAAGCAAATGTTACCTTAATTTTGCCATGTCCAACAGGATTTTATTGGTAGCCAGTAGAGCTGGTGGGATGTCTCTGAGGCTGGCTAACTTTTGACGCTCAGACACCAGCTTACCATACAGTTCAGACTGCAAAAACAAAAGAAACAAGACAAAGAGTATGAAAAACAGATTCTGACCGTTGTTTCCAGAGACATACACTGCTGTGCGAACTTTCAGTTGCTCTTAAGAAATAAGAAACATGATGGGTGCTGAAGGCGAGCAGTACGCAGCAGGATTAATAAATAACAGCACTGGGCACTCTTTGGCAGAGCTGTTTCGTATTCAGTACCTGTAGCTGGATTTCTCTAGCAGAGACCGCTGGAGTTTGGGCTCTGACAGCCGTGTGAATCTGGGTTGGTCTGGCAGCTGATCTATATACAAAAATTTAATATCATAACGGCAAGAAATTTTGCGACGTGACACATTTAGTGGTAAAAACCTTTAAACAACATGCACAAACCATAATCAAATAAAAAAGCCAATTTGGAGTCAAAATTTCTGTCAATATTTATGTAATTAATACCTTGAGGGTAAACCTGCTTTCTCCACCATCTGAGGGGTGTCAACTGTAGAACTGACCTTTGGCCTCTGAAAAGAAACAAGAGAGGGCTGCAGAAAACAATACAAATCAACCATTTAAAAGTAAAACTGTTCATTCAAAGGAAGATGAAAGATTTCAGCATTCATTCATGTATGATACTGACCCGAGTGTAATCTGACTGCAGGTTAGAAGCAGTAGACTCAACATGTGCTGGATCTGCTCTTCTCCTGCAAAGACAAACCAGGAATACAATGAAAAATGCATCCAGAGGTCTTTGTGCCATGCTATTTTGCATAGCAGGAAAATGTCCAGTTCCTGCTATTCTGCAATGTTACAAAAGAACACCTTTCACAGTGTTACATGAAGTACATGACAAAAAAAAAAAAAGCTAACAAAATGTAAATCACTGAAGATAAAAAAAAAAAAACATGTTTATGTTCATTAGATTTAAGCTATGTATTAGACTGAATGCATTGTAATCTGGGCAGATGGAACAAAATAACAAACAGCACACAACCCTCTAACTTACTGACAACATTCAGATAAGATAAAATACCTCATTATTACACAAGGTGTAATAACGGGCAGACGCTGCCCACCCAATAGAAAACTAGTACCATTAAAGCTCTCCAACATGTGGCTTATCACAGCATTGATTAACTTATTCGGGCATAGAAGAGATATATGGCAAATGTAAAATAATCATCTGCAGTCTGCTCTGTGTTCCAGTGATATTTAAAATAAATGTAATTCTGAGTTAATGGCCTCTCAAGAACACTGAATTAAAGAAATAGCTGATGCACCGAAATGACAGGTGGCTCAGGTTTGCTTGAGGTGTGTCCTCAACTACAAAGTACACATATGAGTTTGCATGTGTTGGAGCACTGGTGATCGGATGTTAGGGTCTTACCGCAATACACACACTCTGCTAAACAGATCCCTGTTGGGCTGCAGCAGGAGTCGCCTGTTCCTCTCATCTTCAGCTTTACTCAGCCATGATCTGCCCTGAGTCAAATATTCACATACAATCTTGATGAATATATCATATTTTTTCCACAAGTGTGCACACCTGGTATTAAGATGTTTTTTGGTTGATCGGATCACAAGTGGACGACGCTAAATACAGCTGTATACGTAATGTAAAACGTTTTGAGCTTGTCCACTTTCCACCACTTCCAGAGGTAGTCAAAAACACATTTGACCGGATTGGTTTTGTAGTGTAAACGCTCATGTGGTTGAACATGTTCGAACAGCCGCAAAAGACCGCCTACTCTCCGCCTACTGCCTTAATGCGTAAACATTATGGGAAGTGCGGTAGCCAGAAGGGAATTATACTTTGTTGGCTGAAGACCCAAGTTTGGTTTGAAGACAAAGAAAACATACCAAACACAATGTTCTCTCTCCATTCCTGATTTCTAACACGCACTCACAGCATTTGGCATGGTCTTGAGGCTGTCAGCTCCTTTCGTGTTCATTTGTAAATTGCATGAGCTTATGTTGTCCATTAGATGAAAAAATCCAAAAAAGCACTTGGATTTATAGCCCATTGACCCTCCCCTTGAAGAAATCAGGACAGAAGTGGTTGAAAGTGGACAAAAGAGACATATTAAAACACCAGGTGTAAAGGGATATGTGTCTCCCTCATCTACTTGTGATCCGATCGACCAAAACGCATCTTAATACCAGGTGTAAACAGTTCTAATCAAAAGTACCAATCTTTCATATTTCATGATCAGTAGATATCACTGTGGTGAAACTCCAACAAATAACATAGGTGTGCTTGACCCCTAAAAATTCCCCTAGAGTCCATGCTGCTACAAATAAAAGGGGACTCCCACGTGCTGAATTCACTGTCACATGAAGCGTGGGGCGTTTTTTCTCTTTTTCCCTTGGCTGAAATTGCAGTCCCACATTTCCCCCCCTCTAGCGACACCCCTTGAAACATGCTTTACTTAATTGTTCATGACTAATCTTTAGCCAGTACCTTGGGTGTAAGTTTACAGAGAGTGCTGAATTTGTTGTGGCCTGTGGCTTCCATCAGATATTTTTCAGCAACCAGTTCTCTGCCAAGAGCTTTCCACCAGGTTTCTGAGAATTCCCTGCCGANTTCTCTTTTTCCCTTGGCTGAAATTGCAGTCCCACATTTCCCCCTCTCTAGAGACACCCCTTGAAACATGCTTTACTTAATTGTTCATGACTAATCTTTAGCCAGTACCTTGGGTGTAAGTTTACAGAGAGTGCTGAATTTGTTGTGGCCTGTGGCTTCCATCAGATATTTTTCAGCAACCAGTTCTCTGCCAAGAGCTTTCCACCAGGTTTCTGAGAATTCCCTGCCGATACCAAAAAGAAAGTGCTTCCGAAAACGATCTGGAACCCGCTGAGAGCTCTAAAAGAGAGATTACATATTCATTTATAGTTCTGATTTTAAAAAGGTCTAACTCATGTGTAAAATGCCTCATTGATGCAGTATAAACATCTTTCAGGGATCCTTTTTCCTTTTGCATCCTTTCATGGAAATATCTTAAGCAAAGACTTTATGGATTGATAATTGATTTTAATTAAGTGACATAAAACAAACTCATCCACATTCTGAGCATCAAGGCCGAGGGTTTGGTTTTGTATGTTATTGGGTGTTCACAGGTGTTGTGTTTGACGTACTGAGCCACGCAGGAAGAGGATGGGCGCTGTGATGCCAAACCTCTCATCCATAGTGCTGACAGCCTTCATCAGTTGATATGCACACACGCCAAAGTCCTGTAGGACCACCTCTGGATCACCTCTGTTCACACTAACATCAACAAGATAAAATAAGTCATCTTTCATGAACCATCAGAACAGTTTGAAGACACTCAGAGAGCAGATCTACTCACCCTGTCCTGCAGTTATCACAACATTCACTGCTACCCAGAATTCCAGACGTCACTTTCCTCAGACGCTTGTCTTCAAAATGACACAAAATCAACCTACGATATAATTCACACAATGCTCAAAAATATCATCACCTTTACATTGCAGAAATCATATCTCAACAGGAATGTGTTTATAAATATGTAAAAGTGTCACATTCACGCTAAAAACAAAATAAAGAAATAACTTTAATAATTCATAACATTATTATGAATAATAATGTTATGTAGGAAGTTGATATATTTCCCACTAAACTTACTGTAATACATTTGGACATTTTATTTATTTATTTTTGGTAAAATTCAATTGTGTTTATTTCGTTTGATCGAGTTGACATATTCTGTTTCATGAGATTCACCCAAAATCAAATTCACTTACTTTCGTCTGCATTTGGTCGAATTTAGATACTTTTCCATTTTTGCCATCATGTCCATTTTGTAATCTCTGAAGCGCTCACTTTTGGATTGATTGAGTATGAATCTTCAGGAAAACAAAAGCAGATATATTTTCAGCAAGCTCATCAGAAAAAGTCTTGTAAGTTAAGCTAGTTAACAAAATGAGGATGAGAGTTGTCACCTATTCAGGGCCATATCACCAGGCATCCATAAGACGTGACAGGCGCTGGGCAGCCCGTCTCTACCGGCCCTTCCGATCTCCTGATAGTATGACTCCATCTCTTTGGGAGCTCCGTAATGGATGACCTTCCTGATATCAGATTTATTAATACCCATCCCAAACGCCACAGTGGCCACCACACACTGTTGACGAAACCATGAAGAAACAACACTGTGACGTACTGTAACTTTCAGAAAACCCCACCCAGAGCATTTTCTGAAACAAAACTCTAAAATCAACTCATCTTCACCAGTTCATAAGATGCCACAACCATAGGCACATTAGCATATGACCACTAGAGGCAGTACAAAAACAAACTGCACATGCTGCTATTCAGCAGAGTTCTGTTTCTGGCACAACATGAACATTATAAGTTGACTTCACCTGAATCTCATCTCTCATGAACTGGTGCTGGGTTTCTCTCCTCTGTTTGATGCTCAGACCTGCGTGATAAACTCCACATGGTATGTCCAGCTTACGCAGCGCCGCTGTCACGCGCTCCGCCTCTTTTTTTGATGGACAGTACACAATGGCTGAGCCTTCAAACTCAAAACCACTCCTAAAAGAGAGAGAAATAAAAACTACATTTTAAAAATGAATCTGTAATGTGTGTAAAGGGAATCTTATTGGATTCAGAAGATTATAATTAAAATGGAGATAGTAAGACAAAGGCAAATACTTTAGTAAATTATGTATAAACTGCTGGTATAATTTTCGTGAGTGGGCACCGGACTTTGTTAATGCATTAAAATAATTACACAAGTTTCAATAACTGAAAGGTTCAATAATTTTAATTACTTTTCAAGTCATTTGTGATTACTGGGTT
>RJVU01029436.1:9150531-9195961 GCA_003731715.1 Anabarilius grahami
GGCAATCCCAAAACACTCCTGAGCCAAAATACTTAAACATTTGCATAGAAATATTCTGACAAGTTTTACAAAAATCAGCATGGCCTACCCCTTCTTTTTAACGAGAAATTGTTTGAAGTCTTGGATAACGTCACCGGACTTGCGATTGACATCCAGGTAGAGGTTTGGTCTGTCAAACGAGGTGCAGGTGATCATGGGATTGATCAGATGAAGGCTCTTAACGATGTCCTCACGAATAGACGGACTCGCAGTAGCCGTGAGTGCCAAAATAGGAACCTGATTAAAGAATAATATGTTAGGAATAACATGAATAGATGATCAAAACCAATCATTCATTGCTATTGGTCTATAACCTTATAACAACAAATTAAAACCAAATATGACTTACACCAGGGAGATTTTTCTTGAGTTTCCCCAGGTCACGATACGCACTTCTGAAATCATGACCCCACTGAGAGATGCAATGAGCCTCGTCTATCGCAACCAGTGATAAACCTACAAACACACGCACAGTAAAGAATATATTATACTGAAACACTGAATCATTTCAAACATCATTTGATTTCTTAACATTTGATTTACCAACAGTCCTTTCAAGCTGCACTAGCAATGGAATATTCCCAGAGCAGAATTCAGGTGTCATGTACACCACTCGGAAATGACCCCTAAAGACGAGACAACAGGAAAAGAAACGTCAGTGGCTGAATACACATCACTGAATCATCTGTAGTGAAACTATTCTTGTATAGTTTAAATGTCCAATTACATTTTTAATCCACCTCAAGATGCCATGTCACAATTAATGAATGTATGAGGGACAATATACAGTGGCAAAAAAAAAGTATGTGAACCCTTTGGAAAGAGTTGGTTTCCTGTATTAATTGGTCACAAAATGTGATTAAATTGGTCACTGGCTCTTGAGGTCATTCCACAGCATCTCTATTACATGTCCTTGTGCTATATTGAAAATTGCTTGTAAATCTGTCATTATCCTATATTATCACCAAATACTGGATTAAATCTTTTTATCAACTTGTTTTCTTTCAATTAGCACAGGTCTTGCATTGTTTTTTAGTCCAATGCGATAACATTAACTAGCATTTTCAGACAAATCCTCTCTGGGTCAAAATGAAGAGAACACAAATGTATTAATCAAAGGGATAGTTCACCCAGAAATAAAATTAATCATAACTTACTCACCTCTTGTCATTCCAAACCAATAAGACTTATGCTCATCTTTGAAACACAAATAAAGATTTCTGTCCTTCTATTAAAATTCCATTGCCAAAAACTTTGACACTTTTAAAAGTTCATAAAGAGATCCATATAAAAGTAATCCATATGAATATACATATCGAGAAGTTTAACCAAGGTCTTCTGAAGGGAAACCAAAGATTTATATGAAGGTTTAACACTGATCAACACACATACATAAAGCTCATCAAATCAGGTAAACAGAAGCTCAACTGTTCTTTGTTTGGCACACGAGAACAAACTTCATTGGTTCGCACTTGTCAAGCAAGCACAGTTGTGCTATATTTGATGAGTTCTATGTTTGTGAGTTTAGTTTATAAGTGTTTATAGGTGAATACAAGCTTAAATACAAGCTTAATAAGATTTCACAGGACATGTCAAGTGCCCAAAAAGTATTTCATGCAAACAAGCCTCTCACCTCTTCACTTCCTCATTTAGGTTTTTGGTCTGAGCAGATCCAAGAAAACAAGCAGGGATGTTTGACATTCTGCATCACAAACAAATGAAAGATTAATGAGACCTCCACTGATATATCACACTAATTTATCTCATTAACGAACACAAAATGTTCTTCCAAGAGCTATAAATAAAAACTTTTTTCACTTTTAAAATTGCTGCATATATCCAGATTGAGAGAATCCTGGTACGTAAATTAAACTAGCAGATGTTGAGGGAACAAATTAAAATGAATTTCAGCTTACATATTGATTTTTAGCTGTTGTAACTTATTTTAAAACTTGTTTTGTCTTATTTGAAATATTTTTGGGGGGTGGGGGCTTGGAAGTTTGATGAGTCCCCTAGTGGGTCCCAGGCCCTTGGTTGAGAACTGCACAAACACCAAGACGAATGAAAAATTAATAAATGAGATTTATCTCATTAACGAACACACAATTTTCTTCCTAGAGCTGCCATGTGATTTCTTATTCTAAAATATCGGATTAATGTTGAATTATGTAGACTTTTCATCTACAGGCTGACCAATCCACTACACATCCAAATCAACTCCAGCCCTAAAAAAGCACATTCAAAATGTCAGAACGTGAAATACGTCACAATACAGTAGTAAAGTCAGTTGCAATTCGCGTTTCATGATTGATGTCAGAAATATGACGTACTGCAGCTGAAGCACCTGGTCCTCCATGAGGGCGATGAGAGGTGAAATGACCACACTGATTTTCTGGCAGTACACTGGAGGAAACTGGAAACACAAACTCTTCCCATAACCTGCCAACACAGCATTTCATGTGAGCAGACGTTTGGACACAAACTAAGTCAAGTCAAATTTATTTGCATAGCGCATTTCACAATACACATCGTTTTTAAAGCAGCTTTACAGAAAATCATGATCTAAATGTTTATAATATCTTAATATCTTCATGTCTTATAGTAGCATTTAGCAGATTAGCTGGGGGAAAAAATAGTTCACATTCAACTGTTTAACACATAGATGCATAATGGCTAAAGTCTACACCTTCTAAATACTTCACTGAGATAAATAGCTTGAATAGCTATCACCTGATAAACGCTAATCTCACAACAGAGCTAAGAAATGTAGATCATGCAGAATGTTATCTAACCCTGAACACTGCAAATCTCTAATGCAGATATATTTCATCTATACAGTATCATAAATATGCACACTCACTAAATGCCATTAAACCATACACAAAAATTAACAATTACTTAGAAAATGAACTATAAAAGACTTTATAAAAGTTATACCAGTTGCCATGACAACAAGATTATCCCTCTTCTCTGTGAGAACGGACTGAATCACTTTCCACTGAACCCTGAAAAACCATGAGCATCATATGACAAATCACATACAAAACAAACAATGTGCTGATGGCATTAACAACTACAGAAAAATTACATAATCATAAGCAACGATATAAAAGACACACCAAGACTGCTTGGGTTTCAAAACTTACGGTTTAAAATTGGGATGTCCAAAGTACATTTTCAGACATTTAATTTGTTCAGGAACTGGTTGGGGGATACTTGAATCTGAACAGAAACAAACAAGTTCAATTAAAAACTGCTGTTAAAAAACAAACAAAATCTAGCATACTGATAAATCAAAATAATTACAAAATAAATATAACTCAAAATAACCTAAAATTAAAGGAAACCTGACAATGTGTTACTTACAATATCATGCAACATCATTTACATTTAAATGGATAAAAGCTTTGTTTCTTGTATTTATTCTAGATTTTTCTTTTACAGTAATATAAAAAAAAAATTAAGTATCAAAACTTCTCACAATATTGCTGACTAACATTAAGACTGAAACTCACTGCAATATAAAAACTGGCTCTGGACAGAGCAATATATTAATATAACATGAATAACATTTAAGCTGAAAGAGGCATGTCTTCAGTCAAAGATTACATAACCATAAAATAATTAACTGTATATTAATCTGGGAAGGCAATTCATGTTCACGATGGACGGTAAATTTACCAAACACCTCTTCCTCATCTTCCTCAACATCCTCATCATCATCGTCAGCGCCAGACTGTGGGACATCTGCCTGTTTCTCATGACCATGTCCATCATTTAATTTTTCGATGTCATCAGCACACTGTCGAACAACAGAAGAGAGACATGACACGGGTAAAAACTCACTCCTGGAAACTAAGAATCAAACTATTTGAGTAAATCTTGAGTTTTCAGAAAAATCTGCCATCATTTACCACACCCTAATGTCTTTCCAAATCCATATAGTTGTTTGGACTATCTTTAATAGCTCTTTATGGTATATTTGGAGCTTGACTGACTCGCTTTAAAGCTGTCGTATGTAACTTTTTTGGGTTAAAAGATAACAAAAATCAGTTATTGAGGAAGTACATAAGACATCAGTGTTGAGAAAGTGTCTTCTTAACGGTTTAGAACACTGATGTCTTATGTAACCGATTTCCTAACCGATTCGCAATAGTAATCTTATAAAACTTATATGTAATTTGAGCTGTCGGGATATGTGATCTGGATCAAATCGTCAGTTTGTGTTGTTCAAAACATTTTAGTAAGACTGGGATAGCTTTAATCAAAAAAAATCATGATTATCCTGATCTCAGCAGAAGGGTGGATTTCAGGAACAAAAATGTAATACAAATTGCAGCAGATATGTTACTTCAGATGACATTTTTTCAGATATATTCCTATTAGGACGTACTTCTTTTTGTCATGTTGATGTACAATGACAGATCCGCACTGATGTGTTTCAGAGACGGCGATAGAGAGGCGAATGTTTCATACTGCTGCTTTAGTAACAACCATAAGGGTGACTAAATGATCACAGAGTTTACATGTTAAATGGGACAAATATTTTTTGCTGCTGCAGTATGTGAACAATCACTCCGCAGCTATCACCTGAAAAAATAAACTGAGCTGTGTTCACTTTCACCTTCATCATTTCATCATCAAACTCTTCATCACTCTCCGTGTCATTAGAGTTCTTGGGGTCTGATGCCAGCTGAGTCTGAAGGAAACCATAACAATCATGAAGCATCAGTAATTGACACAAATAAAGCACTGAAGAGCTGAATGTGGCACTCACCTGGAAAGCTAAGATACACTCCTCCTCCAGCTGCTCCTGTCTGGCCTGCTGCTCCAGCATCTGCAGCTCATACTCGGAGATATCCAGAGACATCACACCCTCGCTCGGACTGCATCTGCCAGGCTCTTCCTTAGACTGACTGTGGCTCCGCTCTTCAGAAGATGTGGAAACGCCTTCATGACATGTCCTAGTTTTGGTATCGTTGAGGTTTTGGTATAGAGAAGACTGTTCTTCAACTGACCCATCAGCCGCTTTGTTGCCATTCGACAAAATGCATCTTAGAGATGAAAGTGTCTGAGACAGATCATCCACTAGTCTCTCAGCACTGCAAAGTCATACAAATCACTTTAACATCATAACTCACATAATCTTAATAATAATCAAGCACAGGGAGAATTAAATTTAAATCAACGTCAAACTTTTGCCTCTACATTTCAAGCATGGCTCATATCATGTGAAATTACAGTTTCAGGTCTGTCAAAATGTTTACATCCATCTATTTTTATGCACATTTTGGGATATTGCATAAAAAAAAGCTGGATGGAAATGCCAAGATGAGTATAAATTCTAAAAATGTGCATAAAAAAAAAACGCATGCGCTCAACTGGATTTTATGCGATACGAAAACACGCACATCAACTAGGATGGAAACACTTTTACCGCATAAAATCCTTGATGCGCATCAAAAAAGACATGTGACTTTGCGATGGGACAGCATAACTGGACCAACCAGTGGACCGATCTCATTGCACAGCATACGAAATGCTGTTTTTCGTCATTCTGAAATGGCTGAGCAAAGTCTATTGTTAAAGTGGTTCAGTTTAATTCCCTCCCAGAAACACCTCACATGATTGCGTTCACAGACACCAGGCATCTGAATGCAAGATAACAAGAAAGCGTTTATTGCGCTTCATCTGCGCGTTCTGAGGCGCAAATAATTGAATATATACAAAAATTATATACAGTGGCTTCTATGCAGCAACAACCATTTTTCTTCATGATATTTAGCAGCAGTTTATCAGGAAGTGACGATTTTTTTCTCAAATGAGTGCTTTATTCGCAAATGTTTGATGCCATATTCCAAATTTGCGCACAAGTTAAATTCGCAACTTT
This sequence comes from Anabarilius grahami, assembly GCA_003731715.1. Classification (NCBI taxonomy): domain Eukaryota; kingdom Metazoa; phylum Chordata; class Actinopteri; order Cypriniformes; family Xenocyprididae; genus Anabarilius; species Anabarilius grahami. Next base: position 9,156,461 of record RJVU01029436.1, read on the forward strand.
GGATGGAAACATATTAGCCTGAAAATGCCATGAAATGCCATTTTTGAAAGAGAGTACTTTAAACGCTCGTATAACAAAAATTAAGAAAAATACTGGATTTGCTGCACATGGAGAATTCCAGATGGACAATGAGTATGTCTTCACAATCTCACTGAATATAGACTAGAAGTATTAGCATATACTGTAATCAAAATTCAAGCATGGTCATACATTCACTTTATGCTTGACTTTTCTAATCGTGTCCACACATTGTGACAAAATTCAATACATGATTGGAGGGCTATTAAATTCCGCTCCTGTAAGGCCGTGTCTTGCTGAGTTTAGCTCTAATTAGTGTTAGAATCAAACAGGACAGTGGCCCTCCTGGACCAGAGTTGAATAGCACTTCTATGTTGTATATTTGTGTCTGCATTCACCAAGATACTTCTCTTGATACTGGCTTCTGTTCTCAAAATGCATTACACATGCATCTGTTTACAGGACCAAAACTAACTGCTGTATAAAGCAACATGATCTTTGAAATGGAGTTTGTTTAAAGTCATTTAACCAACACTGACAAATGCATATACAGTTGTCAAGCATCATATACTACGAGATCAGCTCAAAATATCAAACGTTTGATCTCCTCTGAGTCTGACTGGATGGAATCATATCCTGATGGTAAAAACTCTAGAATCACAGTCTGATGGTCTGTGTAAATTAAATAAATTGAATAGCTTGAAGGGAACACAATACGTCAATATGTTCTATAAATGTAAATGCCTAAGATGAAACACATTGAGTTGTATTAGCAACATTTTAGAGTTTGAAAATACAACTTCCAACAGATATCCATTACTTTTTATTTAATTTTTTCATTTATTTCATTTCATGATGTTCTTCCTCAGAATCTTTGTCTGTTTTCCAGTGCAAATGTCTAAAGATTCTTTAATCAAGATGTATTTACTAGAAATACAAAATGACATAAAATATGAAGTCTAAAGTCTTGTTTTAAGTGAAATGAAGTGAGTTTATTCTTAAAACAAGAATACACAAACTTAATTTAAAGGAAATGTTTTATAACTCTGACATATTTGTACTTGTTTTAAGCATAAACTCACCTCATTTTGTTAAATTTTTCAAGACTTCATTTTACATTTGCATCTCAAGTAAATGTATCTTGATTTAAAGAGGTTTAGATATCTGTATTGAGAAAAGGACAAAAATACCAAGGAAGACATACATTTTTTGCTATGCATGCAACATTTAATGCAATATCAATTTAAAGGCCAAAGTATACTTCAAGTATACACAAATTTCATCATCAGAAGAGTATGCACGTACTGTACGCGCACTGCCGGATTTTTGTAAACTACGCATTCTTGTATGCGCAGGTTGCAAATGCGCATTTAATTTTTTTGTAGCAGCAGCAATTAGTTTATGCACAAGGTGTCGAGGTAGTCAAAGAAAAACTGCATAAACATAACAGACCGGAACGCATGCAAGCTACAGCAACAATGGAGGCCTACACAGACGAGAGATTGTGTGAAGAGGTTAGAAAGTACCCTCATTTGTACAACTCTAGCATGAAAGAATACAAAGATGTTTACATGGGTTGTAACTCGTGGCAAGAGATTGCTCAAAACTGCGCATACGTTGAACACCTGTGTATTGCGTACGCGTCAAATGAAGTATACTTTGCAAGGCTGTGCGTTCGACTGTGCGCGTAGACTAGCGTACGCTTAAAGAAAAAAAAAAGAAGTATACCCAGGGCTTAAGACTTCCTGCTCTGATTTAAAACCTTAACTTAAGACCTTTTAAAGGCCTTAACTTCAGTAAACGTGAATTAAAACTTTTTAAGACCTTTTTAAGACCTTTTTAAAGGGGTCATGACATGGATTTTTTTTTTATTATTTCAATTTGTTCCTTGAGGTTCACTTATAATGTTAATAAAGTTTTTTGCACACACACACAAAAAAAAAATGAAAAATACAAAAATACATGGAAAAACAATTATTTTCAACCCTCATTCTGATCCTCTGTCTGAAATTATCTGTTTTTAAGGCGCGGCTTCTTTAAGGCTTGTCAGTAAATGGCCACGGTTTTGATTGGCTAACGTCACTGCATAGGAAACGGTATCAACACCCACTCACTATTTCACGCGAGTAAGTGTTTTGAAAACATTATCCATATAAAACCATCATTTAGAGACAAAGACTTGTGAAATCATTTTCTTATGGTTTGTGATGCAGCTGCTGTCAGATCCAATACAGTGAGCTGCTTCATCTTTCAAATTAAGTTTCTTTTCAAACTCTCCATTACATACTGTGTCTCGTTTACAAAATAAAATACTCCAAACATACATAAAATTCTCTGACACGATCCGGGACGGCATTAAAATAAACCATTCACTTGTTTCCGATGCTGGGATCCTTCTGAAGTCTGTACAGAGATACAAACGATCTGTTTAAACTGGATGCGTACAAGCAAACATTCTTTCAAACTTCCATTTGTCCTGTTGTCAGCCAGACTCAACTGCGTGGAGTATGTCAGAAATTGAATGCGCAGGGCTATTCAAGTAGTTTTATTTGAGGGCCGGATTCTCATGAAAATGGCTTAAATGAAAATATTCTGACAGTGAGACTTGGTAACCACAGGTTAAACCATACATGGCTACTCACTACCACTCTCAAATGATATTATATAGGCCTATAAACAACGCCTAAACACAGGAAAAAACTATACACCTTCACAAAGAAATGAATTATATATTCCCCTACCCACCTAATAAATATATTGCAATATAAATGGCTATAACATAGTATTCAATATAAATACTCTACATTTCCACAAACCATGGTAAATTACAAGTTCATTCATGGTAAATGTTTGTAAGGGTGGGGATTTGGGGATTTAAAAGCCTTTTAACTTCATTCATGGCATTTTTCTCCTGTTTTCCTCATCAGTCTTGTTGGGAATGTTGAGGCTGTTCATCCAATTTTAAGTTTGATCATCGAGTGATTTGTGGTTTGTAACTGAGAAGTGTGTGTCGAATTGAAACGCTTCTCTCACTGGATGTCGCAACGATTTTTAATAATGGTATCCGGGACTGGGAATAAACGCAGCTCCTTTAAGCTTTCATTCTGTTATAAGAGGAGGAGGTAGGTTCGGGTGCCTTCGGGCCGAGGTGGGTCTGGCTGCAGACCATGGGCGAGTGGAGCTCCACTCTCGAACAGGAAATACGTCACCTCCATGTGTTTTACTAACGTCTACACCTACCCTTACAATAATGCAATTACAGTAATGACTGTAAATGACGCAATATTGATTTGTGTTTTATTAATGTCTATACTTTGCCTGGAAAATCCAGCCCCACCACTGTACCAGCGGATGAGTCTGGTCGGCCATTGAATCAATTCGATTTCTAAGGCGGAGCAAATCTGAGCAAACAGGAAGCGGAGTAAACCAATCAGAGAAGCGCGGATATGACGTTAGCAAAGCGACAAGAGAGTCAACAGCGAAAAGTAAATAAACGGCCCCGGGCAAGCACAATAGTTTTTTGGCAAGCACGGAGAGTAGTTTAACATGGCTAGCGCTAGAGAAAGCGACGTTAATGTGTCGTTGTTGCAGTAAGAATTTGAGAATACGTGGTGATATTGCCAATTGTGTGCGTGTGTGTGCGTGACATCGTATCAGGTCATCAAGCTGTTCAATAAACTGTTAAAACATACAGTCACCCGATCAGTGCTGAGATTCTAGATGGCATAAACAAAGATGTAATGAATCTTGACAAACTGAGGACGGAATCGAAACTGTCTCGTGTGTCTCTCTCATCTGCTCGTGCTGGGATCAGCAGCGGTGCGGGCGACACAACGAGCCTCTTTACAGATGTCAAACAAACCAAAGAAGCTCTTTAATGCTTTTGTGCTCGCTTGAGTGAGATTCGCCATGCATTTTGAACACAATGAAGCGAGAATGGACGAGCACAAGCTTCATTAGAGATGCGAGCAGTCTGCTCTGCTCGATATTGAAGGGACTTTCGCCGCACTAGAGTGACGCTGTTCGCGTCACTGAAATAAACGAATCTGATTCGTCGGTGCGTTTTGGAGTTGACTCGAATCGCGACGGATGGCAGACTGACCAGACTGATATATCTTGTAGAATATATATCAGTCTGGCCTTGCCAGGCAAGTCTATACCCTACCCCAACCCTAAACCTACCCTTACAATAATGCAAATACAGTAATTAGATGACGCAATATTGATGTGCGCATGCCCAGTGGCCATAGCTGTAGCTAGCTCCACTAGTAGAGGTGACGTATTTCCGCCCTTGAGTGGAGCTCCACTCGCCCCTTAAGTCTACAGCCAGCCCCTATTGTTCAGGCCGGATGAAGATGATTGGCAGGCCGGATTTGGCCCGCAGGCCGCCAGTTGAATATCCCTGGTATACTGTTTCAATGTAGACAGGGTCAGTGATTATAATAGGTTCTTTTAGCTTTTGACGCAACGCTCTCATCCAGCGCAGGCAAAATTTTAGCCGATAAGCCACTAGACGCCAATGGGCGGGGCCTATTGTGCGATGATATATAACTATTCGTCAATGTCTTGCTCTGGAGGCAGGCATATGCAAATGTATTTGCCATTGTGACGTCACAGGTCACCCAATATCCAAACAAGATGTTTTTTGAGCTTGATTTAATAAATGCTTTGTTTATAATGAAGAGGACGTTTTAATCTACGAGACTTGCAGGAAGTTTTATTGGTACAAAGACCTCCATTATGTCAAAAGATCAAGGCAAATTTGTTTCTCATGTCACAACGCTTAGGACCCGCAGAAACCCTGGTGAGGAAATGATGAGGCAGAAGGTACAAAAAGTTGGTATTTAACTAATGATAAGAGTAAAATACAGCAAACATACACTTAACAGACAACCCGCAGCTCATGGGTAAGCGCAACAAAACACTGATTCTCATTTCACATGTGAAGAGGCGCTTGACTAACATTATTACTGGACCTTAGAGGAAAAATAAACTGACCTGTCCGTGCAGTCTGGTTCATCTGGAATATGATCAGCCAGATCTTTAAGATCACAAGCAATCTGAAAAACTCTTTGTTTCAAACTGAGCGCTGAGGATCCTGAATGGCCTATTGGCAAATGAACACAGATCAAGAGTACAGAAAGACAGACGTAGATATACAAATATTACATATATAGTGCAGGTTAAACAGGGCCAAAACATTATTTTATCGTCATTACATGCAGGTACATAACAATAGCTCAGATACAACACAAACAAGAAAATAAGTGATCTCACCAGACATCATTTCCTGTAGTTTCTGATAAATGAGCAATCCAGCCTGTTAGAAAAAATAATAAAGCCAATTATGAGTTTTATTTGCATCAAGATGTAAAGATCTGATTTATATGAAAACATAAATACTTTTAAGAACATATGCTGGTGTTATAAAAGACAATTTCTATTAATGTTTTCACCATTTTAGTCATATAATTGTCTTTACTTTTTTTTTTTTTGCAAGAACGAGTGGTATATACATAAAAAAAAATTATCTTCACATTTTAAACAGTCCTGTGAAAAATACTGTTTGTGACACCACAACTTTTACCCTTTTACTGTTCTTAAACTGCTATGGTTTATTTGGACTCACATAAGCATCTGTGGCAGCATATCTCTTTTGGTCTTCTGTCAGACCAAAGTTGTCCCAGTGACTACAGCGCACAAGCTTGTCTTTGAAGAGCTGCTTCTTCAACAAGTGCTTCACTAGACCATCCAAACTCCACTTCTCACAACATCTCATCTGAATAAAACAACCAACACACAAACGTCAATTCATCTCACTCAAAATCAGCATGAACTTTCATTGTATGCAATACAAGATTTTATCATTGTAGCGTGGCCACATAATGGGGTTAATAGGTATGGTTGTTCTGTAAAAGTTAGAACACTTTATTAACTCCTGTATGATTTTATTTTCCCTTATGCATTACTGTGTGTGAGCCCTACATTGATTATCGCGAGATGTATGTAACTGATTACGTCAGTCTACGCCGGCAGCCAGGAAGTAAGCGCTGTTACACCTGTATATAGGCAGATGATGACGGTATAATGAAAANAAAAAAAAAAAAAAAGGGAGCGCGAGTTTTGACGCCGAGTCGCTAACTGTTGGTGGTGGATAAACTGTCCTGGCTGTTCCTCATTGGCAACTGTTGTTGTTGTCGTCTCGCTGTGGAGTATATTTTTTGGACTATTTTTGCTTGGATGACTCACCTGTGAAGACTTTGAACAGTTGGACATAACAAAAAGATTCTGCTATCGGACAATGCATTCCGGTGAGAATGATCTTGTATTCATGCGACTGACACACACACACACACACACAAGCTCCCTAGTGCAATTTTCTATCGTGTTGTATTGCTTGTACTTGAATGTTTGTTATTGATGTGGGTTGGTTTGTTGAAAATGGCCTTGTAAATACACCGGGGTTAATCAATGTTTTATTGTTTGTTGTGGGTTATTCATGAGCATCGCTCAACGAAACAGACGTTAATTTTTATATAGTGTACCAACGCTATAATATTTAGTGGATTGTTACATAATGGTGGCCAATACGGGGACGTTCTGTTGTTTTATAAGGTGGTTTGTATAACGTTATATTGTGAAATATGGAAGAAATAGACCAGAATGATCAAGCTATACTTGTAAATACAATGAATAACACTCCCGAAAATGTAGCGGCAACAAGAATTGAAACAGATGAGGAGTGTAATACAGGTTTTACTGGAGATTATTTTGTAAGAAGACGTAATCCTGCTGCCAAAATAACTTCTCTGTTAAGTTCTCTTTATATTTCTGATAATGAGGATGACGGTACTGATGATTGTGAAGCTAATGGAAGTTGTCTTGTGAATGATAATGTAAATCAAACAATGCAAGCAGAAATAGCTCAACTAAAAGTGGATTTATTGGCCCTTAATACCAAAGTACAGACAATAGAACATGATGTTAGACAAGTGGCAGAAAGAACTTTAAGTAGGGAAATAATTATAGACAGGCTGTGGCGCTAGCCTAGCAGACTTGGATGATTATTTTCGCAACTGCTTGGCAAAGCTAGAAAGAGATATGACAAACTGTTTATTGCGGAGAGATGCTCATTGGGAAAAACGACTAAAAGAGCTACGTCCTACTAGTACCCCTGCTCTCTCTAGAAGGCAATTGTACACACATCCTGACGTAAGTATTTCATTGCCTACTTCCATTACTCCAGTACCAACCCCAAGAGCAAGGAGTGCAATAAATAAATCTGCCAATTTAACTCATGATGTTTCTTTAGGGTCTGCTCCACAGGCTAGTGGGCTTGATCCGCCAGCAGTTACAAGGTTGTCTTCTTTCAGCACTCAACCCCCTATAAGGCTGGAGTTTCCCACCTTTGGTGATTCTTGCGGAACATCTGATGTGCTTAATTTCATCGAGCACTGTGAAAACTATTTGGATCTTCGGCCACTTCCTAATGCGGAGCTCTATGGAACTTTGAGCTCTGTTCTGAAGGGACCTGCACACAGTTGGTGGAAAGCGGAAAGAAGTAAGGTAACAGATTGGCAAACATTTAAAAAGGCTTTCATGGATGCATTTCTGCCAGATGATTATCTTTCAGAAGTAGAAGATAAGCTGAAGTCTTTGGTGCAACAACCAAATCAATGCATACAAGATTTTGCCTACGATTACCGAGCCCTGTGCCTTAAATGGAAGCCAGATATGCCTGAGCACGAGATAGTGAGCCGTATACAGGTCCTTCTCAAAAAATTAGCATATTGTGATAAAGTTCATTATTTTCCATAACGTAATGATAAAAATTAAACTTTCATATATTTTAGATTCATTGCACACCAACTGAAATATTTCAGGTCTTTTATTGTTTTAATACTGATGATTTTGGCATACAGCTCATGAAAACCCAAAATTCCTATCTCAAAAAATTAGCATATCATGAAAAGGTTCTCTAAACGAGCTATTAACCTAATCATCTGAATCAACTAATTAACTCTAAACACCTGCAAAAGATTCCTGAGGCTTTTAAAAACTCCCAGCCTGGTTCATTACTCAAAACCGCAATCATGGGTAAGACTGCCGACCTGACTGCTGTCCAGAAGGCCATCATTGACACCCTCAAGCGAGAGGGTAAGACACAGAAAGAAATTTCTGAACGAATAGGCTGTTCCCAGAGTGCTGTATCAAGGCACCTCAGTGGGAAGTCTGTGGGAAGGAAAAAGTGTGGCAAAAAACGCTGCACAACGAGAAGAGGTGACCGGACCCTGAGGAAGATTGTGGAGAAGGACCGATTCCAGACCTTGGGGGACCTGCGGAAGCAGTGGACTGAGTCTGGAGTAGAAACATCCAGAGCCACCGTGCACAGGCGTGTGCAGGAAATGGGCTACAGGTGCCGCATTCCCCAGGTCAAGCCACTTTTGAACCAGAAACAGCGGCAGAAGCGCCTGACCTGGGCTACAGAGAAGCAGCACTGGACTGTTGCTCAGTGGTCCAAAGTCATTCGGAAATCAAGGTGCCAGAGTCTGGAGGAAGACTGGGGAGAAGGAAATGCCAAAATGCCTGAAGTCCAGTGTCAAGTTCCCACAGTCAGTGATGGTCTGGGGTGCCATGTCAGCTGCTGGTGTTGGTCCACTGTGTTTTATCAAGGGCAGGGTCAATGCAGCTAGCTATCAGGAGATTTTGGAGCACTTCATGCTTCCATCTGCTGAAAAGCTTTATGGAGATGAAGATTTCGTTTTTCAGCACGACCTGGCACCTGCTCACAGTGCCAAAACCACTGGTAAATGGTTTACTGACCATGGTATTACTGTGCTCAATTGGCCTGCCAACTCTCCTGACCTGAACCCCATAGAGAATCTGTGGGATATTGTGAAGAGAAAGTTGAGAGACGCAAGACCCAACACTCTGGATGAGCTTAAGGCCGCTATCGAAGCATCCTGGGCCTCCATAACACCTCAGCAGTGCCACAGGCTGATTGCCTCCATGCCACGCCGCATTGAAGCAGTCATTTCTGCAAAAGGATTCCCGACCAAGTATTGAGTGCATAACTGAACATAATTATTTGAAGGTTGACTTTTTTTGTATTAAAAACACTTTTCTTTTATTGGTCGGATGAAATATGCTAATTTTTTGAGATAGGAATTTTGGGTTTTCATGAGCTGTATGCCAAAATCATCAGTATTAAAACAATAAAAGACCTGAAATATTTCAGTTGGTGTGCAATGAATCTAAAATATATGAAAGTTTAATTTTTATCATTACATTATGGAAAATGAACTATCACAATATGCTAATTTTTTGAGAAGGACCTGTACTTAACATTAATCCCAGGGTGGCTGGTTGTTTGAGGGGAACTGTGAGGACCGTGGAACATCTGGTGAAGATTGGTTCAATGGTGGAGAAGGACTGTTTGAGTACAAAGGACTATTGGCAGAAGGTTGGGGGTCAGAACTTCAAGGACAAAGGAGGGAAAAAACCCAACGAACATAATACCGCCAAGGTAATGGCAGGATTGTCCATTGCCCAGTCACATTCACTTTCATCTCTCCTCCTTGTACCTATGAACATAAGATGGACAGAAGTAAAAGCAGTAATAGATACAGGAAGTACTTACACTTTGATGCAGCAAAGTTTGTGGAGGCAGCTAGGTGAAGATAAATCTTCTGTGGTACCGAGTACTCCTCAACATTTCCTGATGGCTGATGGGAATGTACACCAGGCTATCAGACAAAGCCCAGTCAACTACCAATGGCATGACAAGAGGTGTACAGTGGGTACGTATATTATGAGAGATACTCACTTGGCCTTCCCTCTAATTGTTGGCTTGGACTTTCTGAGAGCGGCTGGAGCCATTCTTGATATAGGGAAAGGGAGATATGGCCTGGAGTCTGAAAAAGGGTTGACTCATTACCTTTTCTTACCTTCTTCAACCATCTTTGCACCGTCAGTAACTCTGAAGGATGTCAACACTAATCCCTCTGCTGCTGTTACATTGTACTTCGCCTTACCTCCAGCCTGGCAACCATCCAACACTACCTTAAGTATAGATGTTGTTCCTTCCTGGGATACAGACAATCATGAAGAACTGGGGAAGCTGATTTCCTCCTGGCCTCATGCCACCTCTAACGTTCTAGGAAAAACATCTGTAGAACAACATAAGATTCTCTTATCCGAAAATATACCAATAAGATCCCGGGCATATCGAGTCTCTCCAATGAAAAAAATAATAATTGAAGAACAGATTGACCAAATGCTTAAAAACCGCATTATTGAACCTTCATTCTCTCCGTGGTCCTCCCCTGTAGTGTTAGTCCCAAAACCGGATGGTAGCTATAGGTTTTGTGTTGACTACCGTCGACTTAACAGCAAAACGGTACCTGACACATATCCCATGCCCCTCATTTACGACATCTTGGAGTCTATGAATGGTGCAGCCTGGTTTACCACCTTAGACTTACAGTCAGGATACTGGCAAGTGGAGATGGAAAGGGGAAGCAAAGAGAAGACTGCATTTATCACCTCCAAATGGCTCTACCAATTCTGCTCTATGCCGTATGGCCTTCAAAATGCTGCGGCTACTTTCCAAAGGCTGATGGAGAAAGTCTTAGCGGAATTAAGAGGTGACTTTTGCTTTGTGTACATAGACAACATCATTATATATTCACACACACTTCAAGACCACATCAAGCATTTGAATACCATCTTCCAACGACTTACACAGGCTAACCTCACTCTCAACATGAAGAAGTGTCACTTTTTCAAGCAGCAGTTAAAATTCCTCGGGCACATCATTTCAGAAAGAGGAGTGGAGGTAGATCCTGAAAATACCCAGGCTATCACCCAGTATCCACCCCCTCAAGACTTAAAGTCCCTTCAACGCTTCTTAGGGCTAACGGGTTGGTACCACAAATTTATACATAATTTTGCTGATATCACTGCACCCTTAAATCATCTGAAAAGGAAAGAAGTGAAATGGGAGTGGACTTCTAAATGTCAGGCCAGTTTGGACTCAATCAAACAGGAATTGCAGAAACCACCTGTCTTGATCCAAACCGATCTTAATAAAGATTTTCAAGTCCATACTGATGCTAGTGAGGTAGGAATGAGAGCCATCCTGAGTCAACAAACCCCGGAAGGGGAGAGGGTAGTGGCATATGCATCAATAACTCTTCGGGGAGCGGAGTTAAATTATTCGACTTCAGAGAAGGAGTGTCTGGCAGTCGTCTGGGCCATTGAAAAGTGGAGACACTACCTTGAAGGCAGGCCTTTTGATGTTTACACCGATCATGCAGCTCTAACATGGGTTTTCAATTGCCCTAAAACATCTTCTAGACTTACTCGTTGGTCTCTACGGTTGCAGCAGTTTCAGTTTCATGTCCATCACAGGAAAGGCTGTCTAAACCTGGGACCCGACGCTTTGTCTTGAGCTCATGAACCTACGGAAAGTGAACAGGCTCACTGTATGGCCGTACTGTCTTCAAAATGCTCCTCTGATATACCTCACTCCCTCCTCGAAATCTCACAAGCTCAGAAAAATTACTCTACTATCAAACACCTGCAAACTGATCAAAAGTCTAGAAGTGTACAGGGCCAAAAGATCTACTTTGAAGAACATCAAGGAATTGTATATCGAAGAGTACCGGGTAAGATTGGAGAGAAGTATCAAGTGGTCGTCCCTCAGTCCTTGATTCCTGGGTTTCTTCACTATTTTCATAATCCGTTGGGAGGTCATCTTGGATGACTCAAAACGCTGTTGAGACTATTGGAAGTGGCATGGTGGCCTTCGGTGCGGAAAGATGTCTGGACATATGTGAAGGAATGTGAAATCTGCCAGAAATACAAGCATGATAACACCAAACCAAGTGGTTTTCTGCAGAATACACAAGTGACAGAACCGGGACATACACTAGGAATAGACTTCATGGGACCACTTCCAGTGAGCAAAAAGAGAAATTCATACTTGCTGGTCATAGTTGACTACTTCACCAAGCGGGTGGAAGTGTTTCCCCTGAGAGATAGTAAAACTCAGAAGGTGGTAAGAATTCTCAAGGAAGAGATCTTCACCCGTTGGGGCGTGCCTAAATATATGGTTTCTGATAGAGGGGCACAATTTACATCTAACCTCTTGGGTGACCTTTGCAAAACTTGGGGAATTGTACAAAAACTTACCACCAGCTACCACCCACAAACCAATCTAACAGAAAGAATAAACCGGACACTCAAAACCATGATATCATCATATGTTGGTCAAAATCATCAAACCTGGGACCAATGGTTACCTGAGTTCAGGTTCGCAATTAACTCAGCCTTCCAAGAGACCATGGGAAAAACTCCAGCGGAGTTAATGCTGGGCAGGAAGCTTCAGGGGCCATTGGAAAGGTTGGTACACAGGACACCTGTACCTGATCAACCCTCATACAAACTGTTGGAAAGATACGAGAGTATGATGGAGGAAGTAAAAACAAGGATGAAAGCACAACAAAACAGACAAGCTAGGTATTATAATACCAGGCGGAAGGATGCACACTTTCAACCTGGAGACCTAGTCTGGATCAGGACTTATCCACTTTCATCCACATCAGCAAAGTTCTCTGCTAAGCTAGCGCCCAAGTGGGAGGGACCAGCTGTTATTGTGAACAAAGCAGGGCCAATAAATGACACAGTTAGTTTGGGAAACCCACCAAATATTGATATTGTGAATGTGGTGAATATGAAACTCTGGTACGGGCGATCTCCTCCTACACCATAGGCTTGGGGGGGGGTCTATGTAGCGTGGCCACATAATGGGGTTAATAGGTTTTAACCTAGGTTGTTCTGTAAAAGTTAGAACACTATATTAACTCCTGTATGATTTTATTTTCCCTTATGTATTACAGTGTGTGAGCCCTACATTGATTATCGCGAGATGTATGTAACTGCTTACGTCAGTCTACGACGGCAGCCAGGAAGTAAGCACTGTTACACCTGTATATAGGCAGGAGATGACGGTATAATGGGGGAGGGGGAGGGGGGGGAAGGAGCGCAAGTTTTGACGCTGAGTCGTGAACTGTTTGGTGGTGGATAAACTGTCCTGGCTGTTCCTCATTGGCAACAGTTGTTGTTGTCTCGCTGTGGAGTATATTTTTTGGACTATTTTTGCTTGGATGACTCACCTGTGAGGACTTTGAACAGTTGGACACAACAAAAAGATTCTGCTATCGGACAATGCATTCCGGTGAGACTGATCTTGTATTCATGCGACTCTGGACTGTTTGTGCACACACACAAACACACACACAAGCTCCCTAGTGCAATTTTCTATCGTGTTGTATTGCTTGTACTTGGATGTTTGTTATTGATGTGGGTTGGGTTGTTGAAAATGGCCTTGTAAATACACCGGGGTTTATCAATGTTTTATTGTTTGTTGTGGGTTATTCATGAGCATCGCTTGACGAAACAGACGTTAATTTTTATATAGTGTACCACCGCTATAATATTTAGTGGATTGTTACATCATTATAACTATAAGGTTTGATTTTCTTTACATATCAAGATCAATGAGCTTCACTGAATAAACATATTTAACTTAACGTTTGCCATTTGTATTTGTTTCATGCCAGAATTGCTTCACAGCTCCCAACTCTCACTGCCATGATGAGTTCACTGTAAACCCAAATAAGTTGGGCTAACTCAAATTTGAGGTAATCAGTTACATCATTTTTTTTTTAGTTATAATGTTCTCAATTTTAAGTAAACAGAACTATCAAGTTTTGAGTTTGTAGTACTCATGCATGTTAATTGTTCCTAACTTGAAGTACTGAGTTAGCTAACTCATGCATTTTGATAGCAATTAATGTAAATGTAAACTTGCTAATTTGCTAACATGTTAACAATAGCAGGATATAGCACTTACTGAATGAGTACAGCAACTTAAAACATGTAACTTACCTGCTCTCATACCAAGCCGCATGTGCTACTTGTCATGATGGTAACTCTCCAAAAACCCACATTAATAGAAACTCTTCTAAATTAGCATAACAAAACATTAATTACTACTAAATCTCCCTTACCATTAATCTTGCACAAAAAAAAAAAACATTATATAACACTTAATTTTAGCATTTACTCTCCCTTTCGAGTGCCATGGGCAAAGCATGCTGGGAAATTGAAATCCCAAGTCCAGTTTCAGTTAAACTTAAGTTAGTCAAAATTAAAAGAAATTAGTTCATACAACTCAAAACAATGAAAAAGTTAAGTTTACTTGAAATATGTCAGTGCTGTGAACTCAAAAAAGAGAAAGTTCTAAATACTCATAACAATTAATTTAACTGAACTAATTTGTTCAATTTAGGTTTGTCCTACTCAAATTAAGTATTTTGAGCATTGGGTTTACAGTGTTGTTGCAGGGGGCTCTGAATGTTTTTACTGCATTGCTATGTGGTTGCTAGAGTGTTCTGAGGTGTTGCTAGGTGGTTTCTAACTGGCTCAAGTCTCTTGCGATTCTGGGGCTGTATTCACAAAACATTTTATCTTACCACTAAGAGTTCACCTAAATAGCAGTAAAAATCTTAGTTAAGAGTTTTCTCTTAAAAGAAATGTAGTTAGTAAGCATAGTTAGTAAGCATGTTGACATCATCCATAGCAACGAGGTCAACACGCTTACTAACTATGCCCACAGTGATTGGTTGATAGGGGAGAGGTCTCTGTCAGTGATTTAATCATAGAAATATTGTAGAACAAGGTATTATGTTGCCATTTTCAAATAAAGGTTTTAAAGTAAAATTGTTGCCATATTAAAGTGTCACTAATTAAACAAGTATATGTTCAGCTATTTGTCAGCCTCTTACATGTCGAATTCAAGCAACAAATGACATAAAGTTCAGGAGGAGCAGGTTCAAATGGTCTACCTAATCAGCTCGAGAGGAGGCATATGTTTGTCGACTCACCTAGTTACCTCGACAGTTTTCTGCATCCCTCCTCCACCCCGACTCCTCACTCTCGGCTGGTTCCTATTCCCAGGCGGGGATACAGGGAAGTACTCTGGGTTTGGGCTAAATTTGGACAGTATGTCAAATACACTTATTTTACTCGTTTACTCTATTCAATCATTTGTAATTGTGAACTACTGAAAAAACTGCCACAGGTAACAGGACATTATTTTCTTATTGTTTTTTTTATCACGACAGGGCAGTGAGTGGAAGAGACAAAGGGATCGGGAAAGGTCCACAAGCCGGAACTCAAACTCGGGTCACCCGAGCTGCCCACAAGGCTATCGGTGCCGACGATAGGCTATTATTTTCAACTTGACTGCAATGTTTTATTCTCCATCATTCAATACAATTTGGCTGTACATAAATGAACCTTTATGTTATGTCATCGCAGATTAAAATCTATAATTCAAAACATTTATTGCATTTTTGAAGAAAAGGCTCAGCACTCAAGGCTCTATCGCCTATATCCTCAGCTGTGTACAGTGTCTTTGGGCGGATTGCTGAGGAGAATCGTCGGCAACAACCATTTTAGGATCGTTTATGGTTTGGTCTTAGTGACTTAAGAGTCCTCTTGACTACTCCGAACTTTTCAGATTTAGGAGCTAGTTTTAGTGCTAAAATGCTTTGTGAAATACTCTTAGAAGACAAATTTAGGAGTCTTAAATTTAGGACTGACACAGCGATTTCAGAGTTTCCCCTAAATTGCCAAGTTAGGAGCTACTTTTAGCCTTAAGATGTTTTGTGAATATGGCCCCAGGTCTGTAGATATGGCTGGAGTACCTCCTTCAACACATGTCAGTTATTATTTCAAAATAATCCCCTGATCACCTTGGTTTATTTGTGATAATATCCATCTAACTGTACATTATCCATTACTCATCATAGAAGTCTGATCACTTCACATCTCTCTTCAACAGGACACAAGATATAAGGAATCATTCATGCAGGGAGTTTAATTCTGAGTGCAGGGGAGTAAATCGCGGGGGGATCGGGGGGGGTCAGGACTGTCCCCCCAAAACATTTTTATTAATCATGCTAAGTATTATAAATTAATTATATATACTTAAAAATAATTGTGTAAGTAGTAAAACAATACAAACGCAAACGGGCGTTTTAAGTTTAGAAACATTTTGAGTCACCCCTCCATTCCATCACAGTGGTTTGGTCCACCGCACACGTCACCTACACACACAAGTCCGGCGGCGGGAGAGAACAGTTCTTCAGACAGTAGTTCAGAAACTCCAGTAAGTTGGCTGTCAAGGCTATTTCATTCAAAAATATCGGATGAAGTGATTATTTTCTCTTTAATACAGACAATGCTAAGTAATTAGTCATGAAAAAAATGATGATAACTGTTGTATTTTTTCCGTGAGTCCGCTATGTTAGCGATTATAATGTTACCTAGCTTGTTTGGTAGCTTGTTTACGATAGCTTGTTGGATACTAAGTCACCCACACCAACTACAACTAACATTGTTATAAGCATGTGTGAACTGTAATAAGGCTAATAGATTTACTGTTGTGTGTTGGGTTTTGCTCAATGTGTATTCATCGTATTTTGGTGACTTGGTTGTAAACAACTTCAAAAATATTGCAATAAATAAATGGTTTTGAAGAAGAATATTTTGGTCAATTTAGTCAGTTTTTTCATTGAACCAAAAAGAAACATTGGGCATAATGGCACAGTCTCCATGCTACACTAACAATATTAGTAAGGTTTTCTTCTGTGTAATGTTACATATATCCTTATAAGTAAAATTATGACTGTATTATTTGTGTCCCCTTCAAAAATTGCTCTTGAGAAATTTTATGTTTATTGTCCCCCCCCCCTCAGATGAAATTTACGCCCCTTTCTGAGTGTTACAGGCTTGACCGAGAATGAGCACCAGTAATAGTGATACTTGATTCCACAAACACTACTAATAAAAAAGCAGAGATTTCACACCGTAACAAATACTAAAACTACCGTATGATGAAATGTATCTATAAATACAAAGACAGCATACCGTCTCATTGGCCAGATCAGAGAGCTCAACAATATTCTTCAATTTGATGTCATAATCAGATAATAACTTCCACTTGTCACCCTCAATTCCCACTCCAACTTTCATAATGCTCTCATCCTCCAGAAACACCTTCAGGCCAGGTGGAAACCCTGGGGCATGAGGAGACATACGTGAGCAGATAATCAGGTAATACTGAACAATGACAGGCAGCTTCTACCTGAGCTCACCTGACATGGAGGAGATGTGAAACAGATAGCATTTCTCCTCTGATGCACACAGCTGCACTACAGCAACTTTCTTTGTCTTCCCTTTGGTGAAGCTGGGCGGCCATTCCAGATCAAATCCCACCGCAGATCCCGACGCCAGAACAGATCTGGATAAGACACACAAAAGCCAAACATAAGGAGAGACGGGGAAGGTTACCAGACATCGTTCATCCACACTCATTCACAGCAGACCAGCTGGAGAAACCGTGACATCAGTAACTGTGGGTCAAATCTACATAGGACTGAATGAACAGCCATGATCCTTCAGCATTAGGCCAACATTTTTACCAAAAGTTTAGAGCTGAACAAGCAGGAAAAACATGTACATTCACAATAGAAATTTCCATGACTTCAAGATTTTTTTTGCAATATGGTAAGAAGAATTTGAGTAAAAAATGTAATTTAAAACTGTAAATAAACACTGTGGAACTCTACCAACTTCTGTAGTTAAAACATAGAATTGCAAGATACTTGCGGAGAAAGTTTTGAACATCATGCTCCATGCGGAAAAATCTGAAGGTTTGAAGAATGTTCATAATCTGTGATCAACATATCAGCTAAAACAAGATCACTGATAGCAAGAACAAAGTCCTAAAAGAAGTGTATTAAGAAAAAGATGTAATCTGAGCAAGTAAGTAGCATATCTGTCACTATAACAGCCTTCTTTTATTGGTTATAAATCAATATAAATTATTAGACTTACAAACTAGACAAACTAGTGACTCGAAACAAGAACATGGTTTTTAACACTGTTCTTTATGTACTGGCTCTATAAATATTTTCTAACAATAATTAAAGGGATAGTTCACCCAAAAATGAAAATGCTGTCATCATTTACTCAGCTGGAACAACTTGTTTGTCTTGTAGTGCATCTTAATTGTTATGAAAATGTCACAATAAAGTTGTAATGTTCAGCCAAATATATTACCTTAAATCTTCTGATAAAAATGAGCAGTCGTGTCTTTCCTGGCTGTATATGACTGTCCCACCAAATTCCAGAAAAGGAAGATAATCCTCCAGAACATTCTTTTTATAGCTTCCTGGTGTCTGTGGAAACACACAATAAGCCAATTTATATTTATTATAGTAAAACTGTAAGCGCAAAACAACCAAAGAGTCCATGTTCACGGCAGTGCTGTCACTGAGATACACGATCCTACTACAGTCAGATATACAATATAAAAAAAATATCTAAAAATATGAAGGGCTGCCAGGTACAGGTGTTTCATACAGGTGCATCATACTCTAATTTTACCATGTTTGTTTACCAGCTTAGACAAATAAGTTATTTCCTCTCTACTTGAAACTTGTTAACCAAATATAAATAGCAAGAACGTTTAGAAAAATCCTTAAGATTTGTTTACTGAAGCTGTGACTGATACAGAATCAGAAATATGTAGGTTCATGTCAAAGTTGGCATCATGCAAATATCATATTCATAGTACTGCACACTTCAGTGCCAAGACACACACTTCATCTATGCGATGGATGCATCATATCATGCAAATAGTTCAGATCATGTTATAGACTAGCTGTGTCAAACTTTAGAAAAGCTTTTTAACTGACTTACACTACATAAATCTCAATAAATGTGGAGCAAAACCTTTCGTTCTACAGAACACGTTTCATCTGAGCAGCCTGCATTTATAAATTGATGTGTATTTGATAAGATGGTATAAGTAGACCAGTATTAAACCAGTATTTCTTGACTGTTGACCTGCAAACAGTGCTTTGGTTTTATTTGAATATGAGCATGATAGTGCTGCAGGTGTCTCAGTAAATAATGCAAATAAGTGACTTTTACTCTCGCTCAACCAATGGAAAACATACACATTAGTGAAAGCACAGGTACATAGTGAGCATTTCCTCATACACAACATACCAATTGAAGAGGACACATGTATGAAAGAAAAAAGAGCAAATTTCAGGTAAACAGGTCAGTGTACGTTTTTCATGTGTGCTGTATGTTTGTATTGTTGAATTTTCTCACGTGTTCTTCTTGAGGTTTGTTGTTCATCCATTCAGGTAGAGTCCTGTCACCCATTACAGCTTCATTTCATCCGTCTTTAACAATAAAACACCACAAAGCTATTACGGCACATAATAACAGCAATGCTAGTATGACTGTTTAGTATGCGTTTGACATATAGTGTGATAATAACATTACTTTTGACGTTCGTATACTCACAATGACACACAAAGTACGCGTTTATTGCTCACAGCGCTGAATGTCCCGCTGTCTGTCTGTGAATTTCATTAAGCACTTGATATTCCTCTAAAAGCTTTAAAAACTCAAAGCCTGTCGGTTTGTGTTGAACATTCATTTATATTTATACGCAACATTTCCAGTTACTTCAGCCAAACTCTCCCGCGCTGTATTCGTGTGTGAAACACAGCGCAGCGCCACCTGTGGGACTGGAGTGAAATCAACACGTTGGCGGCGTTTTACTCTTTTACCTTTAAAACGCGCGCAGTGCAGGTCATACGCGCAGTGTTTATTTGTTTAATATCAATGAAGTAACACTGGCTAATAGAATAACAAAGTCTTCATGGAACTAGTATTGTTCATCATACTGTAGTTTAGTTACAGTGCTCAACACTTAATATATATTGAAAAATGAATAGGGCATCATAATTCTCCATAAGAAGATTGCATTTAAAAATGCGTGTCACAATTCCTCTTAAGCTAATTGCAAATCTCTTTTATGTTTATGCTTTTTAAAAGCTTTTGTGCTCCTGATACATAAATTAGATATGTGAGAACTTCAACATAGACTGCTGACTCAAATTCAATAGGCTACAAAAGTGAAAACTCTCTGTTTTATCAGTGAATATTTGATTTAAAATGATGTACTGATAAAATAAAATTCACAAGGATAATTTAAAATTTCATGAATGATTGTAAGACTTAACTTATGTGTTAATGTTTTAAGGTAATAAGGAACACTAGTGTTTTATGAGGTGTGAGGTAGGCCTATTTGCCTATGGTGACAGGAAGGTTGCCTAATTTCACACATCAGATACTGATGCAATCTGTAATATTTTACACTCATGCTTTATTATAGTGTGTTACATGATAAGTTCATTACAATTGTTAAATAAGGCATATTGTTTGCTTTTCTAAATATTGCCATTGACTTTATATTATATTGCAACATCAAATGCATAAAATTCTGTGTTTACAAGGTAATTGATTACTAGGAGTTCTAGATGATCTGAAAGATATTAAATACGGTAATTCTGATATGACGTGAGCTCTCTCAATATATTTCAATACAAAGACTGTGAAAGATTCTCATGTTTGAAGTAAAACAACTGAATAATGCGTGCTTCACAGGGTTAAATCTGGGAAAGGAATGGGGATCAGATATAATTCGCTATTTGCATGGACATACACAGAGCAGTCAAAACAGCATCAAAACAGCTTTGTTTCTATGTCAAGTCACCTTTATTTAGTGTTGGATGTAATGCATTACTAAGTAATTAATTACTGTAATTTAAATACTTTTCTCTTGCAAAGTAAAGTAAGGGATTACTCTTAATTGTTCTGTAATTTAACAGCTAATATTAAATACGGCATACAACAATAGTGGATTTAGCATAAAATTTTACATTTAATGTTAAAATGTACAGTGTTCAGCGTAAATGAGTACACCCCCTTTGAAAAGTAACATTTTAAACAATATCTCAATGAACACAAAAACAATTTCCAAAATGTTGACAAGACTAATATAACATCTGTTTAACTTATAACATGAAAGTGAGGTTAATAATATAACTTAGAGAACAAAATTTTCAGTTTTACTCAGATTAGGGTGATGCAAAAATGAGTACACCCCACAACAAAAACTACTAAATCTAGTACTTTGTATGGCCTCCATGATTTTTAATGTCATCTGTGAATTCATGATGCCATCAATGAAATGCAGCTCCCCGACACCAGCAGCACTCATGCAGCCCCACATAAGGACACTGCCACCACCATGTTTCACTGTAGGCACCATCCATTTTTCTTTGTATTCCTCGCCTTTGCGACGCCATACAGTTTTGAAGCCATCAGTTCCAAAAACATTTATCTTGGTCTCATCACTCCAGAGTATAGAGTCCCAATAGTCTTCAGCTTTGTCAGCATGGGCCCTGGCAAACTCTAGGTGGGCTTTTTTTGTGCCTGGGCTTTAGGAGAGGCTTCTTTCGTGGATGGCACCCATGGATGCCATTCCTCTGCAGTGTACGCCGTATTGTGTCATGGGAAATAGTCACCCCAGTTTGGCTTTTTATTTCTTAAGATAACTGCAGTGAACTTGCATGCCGATTTTCTTCAACCCTTCTCATCAGAAGACGCTCATGTCGAGGTGTTAACTTCCGTGGACGACCTGGACGTCTCTGTGAGATGGTTGCAGTTCCATCTTTTTAAAATATTTGTACCACTTTTGCTACAGTATTCTGACTGATAAGTAAAGCTTTGCTGATCTTCTTGTAGCCTTCACCTTTCTGGTGTAAAGAAATTATTTTCTTTCTCAGGTCTTGTGACATTTCTCTTCCATGTGGTGCCATTGCTGACAGCATGAAATGGGAAGGGGTTTTAACACCCTTTTATAGTCAACTGTCTGCTGGACATCTGTGTAATGAATAATCTTTGCATCACCCTAATTTGAGTAAAACTGAAAATTTTGTTCTCTAAGTAATATTATTAACCTTACTTTCATGTTATAAGTTAAACAGATGTTATATAAAACTTAGTCTTGTCAACATTTTGGAAATTGTTTTTGTTCACTGAGATATTGTTTAAAATGTTTCTTTTCAAAGGGGGTGTAGGCCCTACTCATTTACGCTAAGCACTATATGTTTTCAATGTAACCTTCTGTCTTTAAATACTTTTGTCAGATCAACAATAACTTGCAATTTTATATTATTTATTTGAAAGAATTTAAAAAACAGTTTAATGTCTATCCTTGTATTGTTCACATGGTCGATGTTGATATTGGATTTAGAAAGAAATTAGTAATAAGTAGGGGGCGCAAAATTCTTTGAAAATCTTTTTGAATAAAACCTTTAAAATAATTTAAAATAAAATATGATTGTTGAAAAATAATGTTTGTTTAGCATTTTAATTGAGTAAAAAATATATTTTATTATATCAAGTGATATTAACTGCTCACCATTTCGCCGTTGCTTAGTTACGGACAGTCACATGTCCAAAATTGACAGAGGAGGGAAGCGTTCTGGGACGCAGAACAGAAAACGTAAAAAAGAAAATGAAAAACAGTCTTAAAATGAGGACATCGATGTCCAAGTGGATAACAAGAAATCGGTAAGCGCTATTATCACTGTAAGTCTTTGATGTCATACACCGATCGGTCTGTGTAGCGCCGCTTCAAGTCTTTTATGAATAGTCCGCTGAATCATGGTTTCACTTGGTTCGTTCAAAAAGAACAAGTTAGGGTGATGCCACAGTTCTGCTTTGTCTTTATAGTTTCATTAGCAAAATTGAACAAAACAGACAATATTTTGTCTAAAATAACACAATATAAACTTACTGAACTGTTGTATAAAAAATCAGTATTGCATTTGCATTTTGCACTTGTTATATTTGGGACAAAGACAGCACTCGTGTAATATTGCACTCCGTAACTTGTGATATTGCTTAACTCAAGGGTGTCCAACATACGGCCCACGGGCCGAATGCGGCCCCCAAAGGTGTCCAATCTGGCCCGGGGGAGGATTTTTAAACTATAATAATAAAAAAAAATAGAGATGCACTAGTTAACTTGCCATAAATCCAAACGTTTTTTAGTTTTTTTTTGGTCAATCTGTATCCCGGGCTTGCAAACAAACTGCATTGTAATAATTTCCCAAAATTTAATTTGTGTGAAAATATTTACGAAAACTGTAAACAGGACGTTAACACAGGCACGCGCTGAATACGGACACAAAGAGGAGAACAGACGCGCCAGCAGAGAAAATACTCTATCATGTACAAGCTCACTGTTCGCGAAAAATAGGAAGAATAATATAAATATTGAATTGGGGTTGATATGAATGTACCTCTGAAGGGAACTGTCTTCAGAAAAGTTTTGTGTGTTGGGTTTTGCTCAATGTGTATTCATCGTATTTTGGTGACTTGGTTGTAAACAACTTCAAATATACTCCAATAAATAAATAATTTTGAAGAAGAATATTTTGGTCAATTTAGTCAGCTTTTTCATTGAACCAAAGAGAAACAATGAGCATAATGGCACAGTCTCCTTGCTACATCCTTTAGGCCTATAGGTAAAATTTTGGCTGTATTCTTTGTGTCCCCTCTAAAAATTGCTCTTAAGAAATTTTATGTTTATTGTCCCCCCCTACTGTCAGATGAAATTTACGCCCCTGAACAAAACACAATAAACTTATCGAACTGTTGTATAAAATATGCATTTTGCACATTTTATTTGGGAAAAAACAGCACTCGTGAAATTTGAAATCCGTTACTTTTGTGATACTGCTTTACTCATATGATAAATATGAGACAGAAACTCAATAAGGGGCATTTTTGCTCCAATATCTTGAGTTTTATGGACATTCTAACTGCATTCTGTAATCTCTATCCATCGCATAGAGTTGTTGCCCTGCATTGTATTCCTCATCAGATGACCTACATAGGTTTGGGGCGAGGCAAGTGCATTTTTTAAATTTTTTTATCGTAATTAATTAATCTAATTAACGTGTTAAATCGGAAATGCAGGAAGTTTTCTGTGTGTGAGGGTTAGGGGATATAGTGTGGCAAGAAAATTGAAAAATGTGAGAAAACGTGAATCCATTGGATTTTCTGGATTAATTGATCATATCAATTGCTTAATGTCATATTCAATAAAGTCACAAGTAGACAAAACACAATGCAGTTAACATAATAACATACAAAAATATAAATGTCTTTCTTTCACATCCCATTAATCTTTTTAAAAAAATAAGTGAAAATATTAGAGTGGGCAGTTTAACTGTTCAAGACAAACAAGGACTCATGAACAACAACCACAACACTAAAAAAAAAACATGTGGGTNTTAAAAAAAAAAAAAAAAAAAAAAAGAAGTCACAAGTTCTGTTCTGTTTTCTTGCCACTGTACTACAGAATATATATTGTGTGTGTATGCTAGTACCTGGTAATATTATATATGTTAGGCTATATAATTATACGATTATATACCTTTGTTTTTTTTGTTTTTGTTTTTTTGAGGGGGGGGGGGGGNGGGGGGGGGGGGCGCCAACCATGATCTTGCATACCTCTCAGCAAATGTGCAGTTGCGCCCCTGGGTGTACACTGCTACATATTTTGCCGTGCGCAGTGGAGTACGTGTTGTAGTACGCAGAAGCGGTATGTGAATTAGCTGCGCTCTGGAGCGCGCGCGTGCGCGCCCCTGTGTGTGGTAGAGGGANAGGGAGAGGGAGAGGGAGAGGGAGAGGGAGAGGGAGAGGGAGGGGGAGTGGGTCATTGGGTTCATTCGCACTACAGCAGCGGCGCCCTCCATAGAGATCCGCTGTCTCTCTCACTCCAGCTGGCAGGAATATGTGTCAGATGGATGGTGAGGCGAAAAACAAGAGCTTTTAAAATATGGTGCAAACGGTACGTGCCTCCGCGCTTCGCTTGACCTTTCATCAGGACAAAGGAAGTCGATGAGCCGTTTTAAGCGGAGCCGCTGCTGCTGCCATTTTCAGGTCAGTCGAGGAGACTCGCCGGAGCTCGAGTTGTCGATAAGCGGAATAATACAGAGCGGAGAGATGATGAAGCGCCGTGAATGATTATGGCCGATAGTCACCGGAGGGGCACGGACAGAGGCAGAGGCAGGATGACATCAGGATACTCGCAGCAGTACGCGAGCAGCAAAGCGTCAGACATACAGGAGCTCGCATCCAAGCGCGTGGACATCCAGAAGAAGCGATTCTACCTGGACGTGAAGCAGAGCACCCGCGGCCGCTTCCTGAAGATCGCCGAGGTGTGGATCGGCCGAGGCAGACACGACAACATCCGCAAGAGCAAACTCACCCTGTCCATGTCCATGGCGCCCGACTTGCGCTACTGCCTGGGCGACTTCATCGATTACTACGCGCACATAGGGCTCCGCGGATGCCAGGCGCCGGACCGCCGACCGGAGGAGCAGAGCAACGGCCAGGGCCGAGCGCTGGAATCCCGTCGGAGAGCAGCGGACCAAGCGGCGTCTCCCAGCGGCTCCGCCGCATCAGAGGAGCAGACGCACCGGGTGCTGAAGAGCGAGTTCATCGAGCGGGACAACAGAAAGTACTACCTGGACCTGAAGGAGAACCAGCGCGGCCGGTTCCTGCGCATCAGGCAGACCGTCACCCGAGGACACGGCGGCATGGGTTACTACGGTCAGGGCATAGAGCAGACCATCGTGCTGCCCGCGCAAGGGCTCATCGAGTTCCGAGACGCGCTGTCTCAGCTCATCGACGACTACGGCGACGACGAATCCGAGCGGGCCTGCGCGCGGAATCACGACGAGTCGCCCGAACTGCCAGAGGCGGCGTCGTTCCGCGTCGACAACAAGCGCTTTTACTTCGACGTGGGCTCGAACAGGTTCGGCGTGTTTCTGAAGATAAGCGAGGTCCGGCAGCCCTACAGGAACACCATCACCGTCCCGCTGAAAGCCTGGGCGCGCTTCGGGGAGAACTTCATGAGGTACGAGGAGGAGATGCGACACATCTTCAGCTGTCATAAAGAGAAGAGGACAGACACGGAGGAGCACGAGGATTGACGCATACTACTGTTTCTGATCTTTCTCTTGTTAGTTGTACCTCTAGCGGACCGTCCGGCCCCTTCTGTTCATGGCCATTATTGTAGTTGATATGAATCTAGGCAGAGTCCAAACGGCTTGTCCCTGTGCAGAGAGGCTCTGCTGGGGTTGCAGTGTGTGTGTGGGACCGGACAGGTGCAGTATTTCAGTGAGTGTGTGTGTGTGAGAGAGAGAGAGAGCGTGCTTATGAGAGCATTAGGACTTGGTCTCTTGCATTGAATGCTTCTTCCCAGGCTTTACACGTATGAGGCTGCTGTGCAATTTCTCAGAGCTGGGAATCAAATAATCAAGATCTTATCAAGCACTTATGTCAGAGATACACTGCACACGTTCGTTCTGAACGATCGAGTGCTGGAGTATTTTGATGGTCCAAAGTGAGGGTTTCCCCCCCCCCCTTTTGAAGCTTGAAGTCTGACTTCATCTCAATGATCAAAAGAATGGCTACACTTTGCCAATGCACAAAAACATTACTTTCCCCATCTGAAATCAGAAACCAAAAAGTGCATTTAATATTTACATTATTTGGATGAATTATTTACACACTAGCCTAATGAAAAATATCAAATTTAATGAGGTGCTTGAACTATAGAGCATTAAATATGACATTGTGTGGCTTTAGCATAAATGATGAACACACACACCAAGATTAGGTTTATTTAAAAGCGTTTAAACATGGCTTTAAATAATGGATTTTTTCCATCTCTCTGACAAGACAAATGCTGAATCACTCTTGATAGGTGTGCAATATATTATTTTCATCAGTCCCTGTCAGTGGGATTAAACGAGAACTGTGCAAAAGCAAAGCGAACATGAATGGGCTGTTAAATTATGTTCGTTTTAAATAGCAGAATGTAATATAGCTTGGTTTGGATGGTTTTGTGAGGTGTTGCATTATGGATTTACACAGATCAAAAAAAATAATAAAAAAAAGGTTATATGCGTTTGACATGAGTCATTCTGCTCAAAACAAGCTGTGGTTAAAACAACTTATTATCATACATATTTCCTACTGCATAAATACTAACTAATAATCATTCCTTTTTTAAATGGCGTAGTATAAAATAAACAAATTACAAGCAAATAGCTGCATCCCCAGACAATTTATTGGATTGTGGGAAATGATTTTGCAGATTTCGGCATACAGTTTTAAAATCTACACTGAAATTGGGCATACTATGCACAGTATGTATTCTGCATACTGAATTTCTATTGAATATAATACAAGCAGTAGTGTACTATTATGAAAAACACAAAAAGCATATGTTAACTATAGTTGCCTTTACCAAACCTTTTTTTGGGGGCTTGTAGCATTTAGAGGCATGACATTCGTGCATCTAGGCAGTTGTTTTCTCATTGAAGCACAACTAAAGGAATATTTGCATTGGTTTTAGGAGTTGGCTTCTGTTTATTTGTACTGTAATTACTGTCCAGCTGACAGGAAAAGCAATTCATTTCGGCACTTCTATTGATACGTTTTGAGTTCTCAGTTATCAACAGATGTTACCTAATACCTTTTCTTCTCTGTTCGTAAGTGTGTGTGTGTGTGTGTGTGTGTGTGTGTGAGAGAGAGAGAGAGAGAGAGAGAATATTTATCTTGTATCAGAATATGACTGAATTATGGGTACGTTCTATGGATTAGTGTTAAAGGGTTAGTTCACCCAACAATGAAAATTCTGTCATTAATTACTGACCCTCATGTCGTTCCACACCCGTAAGACCTTCGTTCATCTTCGGAACACAAATTAAGACATTTTTGATGATATCCGAGAGCTTTCTGACTCCGCAATAGACAGCAATTTAACCACCACTTTTAAGTTCCAGAAAGGTACTAAAGACATCGTTAAAATAGTCGACGTGTCATTCTTCTGCGCTTTTTACGTCCAGCTCTTCCAGGTTCTACGTCAGAATGCCGGCTCAGTATTGAGCATGTGAGCAGCGCGACGCATGCGTGTGATGCTGATGCAGGAGCCGGCCAATAATGACTCGGCTTTCTGACGTAGAACCTGGAAGAGCTGGACGTAAACAGCGTATGAGAATGACACAGAAGAAAAGATATTGTTGAATAAAGTCGTTATTTTTGTTTCATTTTTGCGCACAAAAAGTATTCTTGTCACTTTATAAAATAAAGTTTGAACCACTGTAGTCACGTCGACTGTTTTAACGATGTCTTTAGTACCTTTCTGGACCTTTAAAGTGGAGGTTAAATTGCTGTCAGAAAGCTCTCTGATATCATCAAAAATGTCCTAATTTGTGTTCTGAAGATGAACAAAGGTCTTACGACATGAGGGTGAGTGATTAATGACAGAATTTTCATTTTTGGATGAACTAACCCTTTAAAATGCTGATCTATAACAGACACCTCCTAAAGGAAGCACTTTATTTAAACAGCACTTTGAGCTGCTTCACCACTGCAAAGAGGACCTTCGTTTGTGCCCCATGTGAGAAGAGTGACAATCGTGCTCCCAAATGAACACCTCAGCCTTTCAGAAGTGCATTCATCTGTTTGCTCTTTGCACTTCTTGGTTTATTTCGATCACATTTGGTTGCGATGTGTCTGATTAACGTATCACTGACACCAAGTATTCAGTCTGTGATTGTATTGTTCTCATTGTCTGGTTCGTTTCCTATGACTGTCTGCACACAGATTTCTTACAATAAGGGCTGCTATAGGAGGCAGAATATACTAGTGTGGGTCATAATGCCTAGTATTCAGATTACCTATATTTAGAAGGTAGGAATGATGAGGCAGTTGTTAACTTATCTCCCCCTTTTTTTCTTCCAAGGGCATCAAAATATTCATAAAGTTACCCTTGAATGGCAGCGGCAGGTTATTTTCTCTTACCTATGAAGCAGTATGAAAGCTGGTGCGAAATGGATGAACCGTGTGCACTTAAAAAATCTGAGTACAGGTTTGTTCCCAACAAAGAAAACGAGTAGAAGTATGCTTGTTATACGTGTATGTGCAATGCATGACCAGAAGAGAGCAGTGTTCGTATGATGTTTTTCTTGCTTTATGTATAGGTGGTATATAATTATTGCTAGTGTACACAGTTTTATCACCCAGATAAAATGGCTGATTTCATTTCAAAAAAGCAATTATTGGGAAGACTGCTGTCTATTTTTCTGTAGTGTTAGAGGAAACAGCTATGTCAATGTATAAGGCCATCTCAAAATGCTATTGTATTGCAGCTATATCCAAGTTACTCTAAACACTTGAATTCATGAAATTGGACTGTTATGCATAACATGTACTGAAGTCAACCCATAGGCCTTAAAATCATTACACTGTGGTTGTAATGATTGAATTTAGGGTTACAAATTGTTGCTCCAACGTAGTTTGCCTTCATCTCTAAAACGTAACATTTTGTACGCATGATGTAAGAAAACAAAAGAAACGGGAAAAAAAGTATTTCGAATGCGATAACATGATCTCACAAATAAAATGAACAATAACACAGAGTCAAAAAGTAAAATATTCTTTCTGGAAATATCAGAGAAGAGATGCATAAACTTCTGTATTTGTTCTTGGTAGTTGTGTGGGTAATGTGATGTTCTAAAAAAAGAAAACAGAGTGGTTGTTCACAAGCTTTCTTGAGTTGTTCCTTTTTTATCTTTGTGTTGACCATCTGCAGTTGGAATTAAGACGTGTCAGTGTTTGGTAAATGATTTTAAAAGATGGCAACATTTTTAAAAGATGTTTTTGTGTACCTTTAGATAATGTAATGTAGTGTGTCCTCCTGTAGAGCCTTTTAATATTATACGACTCAAAAACAAGAAAGAAATGGTTCTGTCTAGTAGCACTTTCTTTAATGTGAGTACTGTATTAGTTTCTGTTTAACATGTATGGTACAGTATGAATATTCCTGATTTGCCTTGTAATGTTTTTAAAAGGTTGAAATATGTAGGATACATATATGGAGAAATATGAAGTTTAAAATTGACGTTTGTGCATGCCAACAGTAGGGTCCTGACAAACTTCACACATATATATATATATGAAAAAATGGTGCTATATGAGAACTTATAAAGGTGCTGTTCTGGACCCTAGCTGCATGCATGCTGAATGACAATGGAAACAGTAGAGCAACCCCGAGGCCAGACGCCGTCGTCAATCTCATGATGCCCATTCTCAACGGAAGCAGTTTTGCGTAACTGTAAATCATGCATACATCCAGGCGCTCGTGACCGTGAGCCTACGTTCCAGTCGTGTGTTGGTGGCTCCCTGCCTGCACACAAGTCTGCTGTTGTTTTCCAGTTACGGTTGACATAGGAAAGGTGTGTTTACTCCTGTTTAAGCTGCAAAAATATGTCAGACATGCAACCAGGGAGCAGCCAATCTAGCATGACTGATACTCCTATGTTACAGTGAATAACAGCTCATTATAAATATGTGGGTGTGATAACTGGAATCGGTTGAGCTCTAGCCATCTTCTGGTGGATATCCACACCAAAGTACATGCTGAAATGTGTGATGCTTATTTACAGTTGCCCAATATTTGTGTGTAAAAGTTCCACAGACAATCTAATAAAGTACAACTTTTTTATGTTTAAAATGTGTCCTTTGATCAACTCTTTAGATATCATTGGCTAACAGGATGATATTTTATTGACTGTTGTAAGCATATGCTGGCAAAACGGGGATGTTATCTTTTTTCCCATTAAAGTGACTTCATAACCTTTTTTTGTAGTCGTTTGTACATAAGTGTTTTGGTGTAACATACTTTTTTTTTTGTGTGTGTCTCTGAACGGTCACAAGGACAAATGTGTACAAACAGTAAAGGATACAGATCATCTGACTGTCTTGTAGTTTTACGCGATCTATTTTGCATTGTTTGGCTAGTGTGTTCCGCATATACTGAATCTTAACTTTAGTGCTCATCTACTCGTGTCAGGAAGAAATATCCCTCTGACTCAGGGTCATTTGAGCTTAAGCACTGAGCTATGGTTTCTGATAGCTGCCTGATAGTGCTGGCCTTTTCTTTCAGAAATACTGGTTATTTAGTCACATAATTGCAGCAAGGAATTGCTTTCATCTGTTTTCATCTGCATTCATAGGATGTGTAAGTATTTTAAGAACTTTGTCAGAGATTCGAATCATTCTCAAGAAGAAGAAAAACCCACAAAAAAGGAAGCACACAGAAAACGGCAGCTTCATATGCGGGTGTGATGATGGGCGTAAACGCTGTAAATAGAGGCTTCTCTTTCTGAGAACGATGGTCAGTTAGTGCACAGCTTCAAGTAAAAAAAACATTTCCTCTATTGCATAAATGATCCAAAGTGCATCTGAGAAATGCACATATGTTGGAAATACAAATACTACAAAAAAAGATGAAATAACCATTATATTCAGATTCAAGTGTCATCTAGAATCTTTATACATTGTAAAAACAAGGCACAAGAATATATTGGCTAGTCTTTTTCTAATGGCCACTGTTTTCCTTTATGAAGCCCTGCATGTGGCGACCCTTAAACCATATATCAAGAGGAGATTCTCAAATAGTATAATACTAAAATTCAAAAGTATTCTCAAAGTAAAATGAACCAAATGTTCTCATCTCTTGTGTATGAGGGTGATATTTTCTCGAGGCTCACTGGTGGTTGGACTAAAGAAGAACCCGTGGTGTTAGAGCTAACAGTACTAGGTAATTTCCTGTGCCTTTGCTGTTCAGCGTTTGAGGTCAAGCGATTTCCTTTTTGGTATGTCTCACTTGATGTTCCTCAAACTGAAGTGACAAACTTTGCACAGTTCCTTGCTAAGACATCTTCGATCATGTCATACATGTTCAACTGCCAGTTTACATGATGGTAAGTACCTAAAATTTTGATCTTACAAGGCGAAACTAGGATATCTTTCATCAGCGTATTGATACATGTCAGTTTGTTTTCTCGGTTATGGTGTAGACATGAGTTTACTTGGCAATAAAGATTTCTCATATATTCATATCTGGGTTTTCACATGCACTGTTATGTGAAAATAACCAACATGTAATTTAATACTACTAACAAGCTTTAGCCAAATCAGCTTTCACTAGAACCCACGTGATTGTCATTGCATAACAGCAACGTTCCCTAAACCATTATATTAGTACTGACCACGTCTAAAGGCTGCTTTTACATGTAAAAGCTTACATACCTGTGTCGATGTTTACATTTCATTGGTGTATTTTACCATGCTGTGTGTTGAATTTTGCTGTGGCAGCTTTATTATTTTCCAAGATGCATTTCTTTTTCTCAGTCAAGATTTCTGCGAGCCCTCCTTGTCCTAAATAGCATCGTATTCGTCTGTTTAAAAAGTTATTGTTGAACTAAAACCTCACTGACTTTTTATGGTTGGACAGTCACATGTTAAATAGAGCAAACAGAGAGTTGACCAGGTTTAATCAAAGTTCATGTTTGTGAGCACTATAACATATAATCTGGACAACAGGGAAGCTCTCGCTGCCATTGACATTTGGTAAGATTTAGTTTTAACCATTATTCTACATAAAGACAGTTCTCAGTATGGTAATGCTGGCCTTCGGAACTCTAGCAAACACATGTGAGTAAATGATTACTGGGTGCTGATAAGTGTGCTTTAGTGCTAGTGGGGCAACATGCACCAATGATCCTGAATCCATACACATACAAACACCAAAGACAGCAACTGTGTATGTGTGTGCTTGTGAAAGAGCAAATCGGCTGTTTAGGTTTCCGTGTTTTATCTGTTTGCCTTAGAGTGACTGCTTATTATAGTGTTTTGGGAATATCGCAGAGAGTCTTCAGACAAAATCTAGACTCTCTTTTTGAACGTCAGATTAATTAAAGTATATTGTCTTTTTAGGGTGAGTATCAGTTGTAAACAAGAATGGAGCAAAGACAGCATGAGGAGACAGTAGAGGGCTCCAGATCACAACAGTCAACATTAACAGGAACCCTGGCACTGAAGAACTTCACTATACCCAGGAAGAAACGGACCTCTGGAGAAGGTTTTACTAGGTTTTCACAAAATCCACATCAGCAGAAAAATATTTGTGATGGCTTGCAAACTGTGTGATGATGTTACTGTCGTAATCCAGAGTTACTGTTAAATTCATCTGCTGTTTTTTAATGAGTGCTGTTTTACTTTTGTTTGGTCAGTCCTACTGGAACATTGTTCAGAGGAGAGCCGCGATTACAGTCTCATTCAGACAAAACTGAGAGATTCCAACCTAGACACAAGGAAGGACCGAGCAAACGCATGGATCTGGAGAGATGTTTGTTTAGTTCACAATGAAGAACTCCTTAAAAAGTTCTCTGAAAAAAGGTAATTACATAAAACTGCAGTGTGCAATAACATCTTCAGTGATTCTGCTTCATACATCTGTTACCTACTGTAGCTGTATATTTAAAAAAGTGAATCCACAATAAATGAATTTTGCTTTCCATTGCTTATCTGTCACAGGGCAGAGATGCGTGCTAAAGGAAGACATGGGAGAGAAATGGAGGAAAGTTTCTGTTTTTTAGTTGCATCAGATCAAATGACGGCCCAGATTTATCAGCACGGTCTGCGGGTTGGCAACACAGTCCAGCATGCCTTGGGAAAGCCATCACATGGTGTATATCTGTTTAAGCATGTCGATGTGGCATTAAAGTCAACTACCAGCATATTAAGTGCAAACAAAATGCTAATTTTCAAGGTTTGTTGAATGTTTCTTGTACCCTATCCAGTCTGAACATATTGGAATGACACTTACTTACGAAATGACAATTGTGAGCATTTTTGTGCTTTGGCGCTTCAGGTTCTTTATGGAAAGGTAAAAAAAATTGCTCCAAGCTTGGACTGGAACAAGACGCAGGATCCAACAGTGAGCTTTGACTGTCACATGTGTAAAGATGCAGTGTCCCATCGAGACACTCTTCATCAGCAAGTACTGGGCTCTGCTGTGAGTTGATTAATTTCAGAATAGCAAATGATCCAATCAAATGTACCTACAGATCAGGAGTCTTAATAAAACATTGTTTTTCTAGGTTTTTCTATTTGACTTTAATGAAAATCACGAGCTCAGTGAAAGACCCAGGCAGTGTTTGCCGTATGCTGTAGCTTCATTCGTTCCTGCCAGCAGTGCTATTCTGACTATACCTACAAACTTACCACTCTCTCCTTCAACGCTACCTATTGGCCAAGTGCAGGGTAAGATAAAACAAACCTCTTTTTTAACACATCAAATACATGCCCATCATTATCACATCAAGTTTATTTGTATTACACTTTCCATGATACATATGATTTCAAAACAGCTTTGTAGAAATGAATGTCTCGTGATCATGCATCTATCTATTTAATCAAAAATATGTTGTTTATTCTACCACTGAAAATGCAATAGATCGTTTTAAGGCCTGTACTGTGGCAGAGAGAAGAAGAAAAGGAAACACAGCCACCATTACATTCAAACATTTTGGCACACCAGGCTGCTTTGAGACGGATTATACCCCTCAGAGTCCAGGAGTAGAAGCTCCATTTCAAAAGACTGATATGCAAAACACTCGGTCACTCAAGCCAAAACAGCACTGGATTCCTGCCAGTGAGGACTCTGTATCTTCCAGCAGTTCAGTACCAGTTATGGAACACACTGCTCTCTCCCAAAGCTTGCTGGGAAAGAAAGCATTCACACATCAAAGAAAAGACAGTAAATGGGACAAAACACCTCAAAGTCCATTGGACAAAATTTCCACCTTAGTGTATTCTTCACGCTTGGTTAGGGATCCGCGTCTGTCTAGACAAGAAGCAAACCAACAGACCAACTGCTCAGAGGGCGAGGCAGCGTACACCGGCTCAGCATGTGATAATAAAAAAAGCCAACTAGCCTGTCAAAACCAACAAGACAATTATGGGTTTGTTGGAAATAAGTGTGATTCAAAGGAGTCATCAAACATGGACAAGAAGGAAGCTCAAAGAGATGAGGGTCCTTGTTCCCTAAAATCCTCAATGAATGATGAAGGTGTGCCTACCCCAGCATTGCCCTCAATAAAGTTATTCAAAATGAAGTTCCAGAAATATGCTGCCTACTTTAGAATGAATGAGGAAGAGAGACAACAAAAAATCTGGTCACAAGAAAACATGTCACTAGAACAAAAGCAAGAATTAGCTAACCGTATACTTTTCTATGAGGTTTTTTATGAGAAGTATAAAAAGGGATTACTCTTTCAAAAAATCTATGAGACAAAGGAGACCTCCAGTCTGTCTCAAAGAGAGCCCAAAGAAAATCATGTTTTACTGACAAAAGACAACCCATACAAACAGAATCAGTCCAGTTTGTGCCAAGCACAATGGCATGATGCTGCAAATTTGTCAGATAACAATGATTTTGTTAACAGGGATGAATGGAGCACTACACATATTCATGAGAACGAACATCCAGATCATCCAGAACCCAGTGCAGTAATGTTGACAGAAAAGGTACAGGATCACCTACAGGAGGATGTGGGTCTGATTCAGTCTCCAGATAAACTTTCAGAGCAATCATTGGTGCTGGGTTCACTGAATCTCAACCTCACAGATGAAAAAGATGATACACAAAGTGTTCAGTTTGATCTCAAGCACCCGAGTCCTTTAACTTGTCCCTCTAATGAAGCTAAGCTTAATCACAGCACAGGATGTGAGCTCTCCAGAAGTGCAGGAGAGGACATGCAGGAGAATGAATCTACTCCAGGTGTTAACTTGGTTGAAAGGCCCAGCACTGAATCATCCCTTATGTATGCAAACAACGTAATCGTCATGGATATTGCAAGCTGTGTCGAAGTCTCTAGCTGTGGGACATCAGACAATTGTAATCTCAGCCCTGCCATGGCAGAAAAGCAAAAGCAGAATGGGAAAAGTTGCAGCGGTGTTCAAGAGATGGATTCCTTTAGACAGGTAAAATACTGTGAAATACCTCCAGAGCTTGAAATGGAAACAGTACAGCTGGACTACAGCACTCACAGGGAATTGTACAAAAGACTTCAACTTGATCAACTATTGCCAAGCAAAAATCAAAAGCATGTTTTCTCTTCAAGGGCTTACCTTAAACCCAGAGTTATGGGCAGACCCGCAGACACCATTTCCAAGCCAAAAAATGAAAGCAAAGATCAAAACAAAGCCAAAACATACCTACACACGAGAATCTCAGAAGATCTCCATCTCAGAGTTACTCTAAAAGCCAACAAAACGTCTGCCCATATAAGAGAAATACTTTCTCTTTCTGAACGATTTTCAAAAATCAAAGGCCTTCAAAAGAAATTGAGTGGAAGAAACAACAAAGTGATTCAAACCCCAGGGACCCAAATGTGCAGCAGTGAAGGACACAAAGAAACTGCAACCAGTAATGCCGAACTAATACAGCTACTAGCTCAGAGGTTCAGTAAATCTAAAATATATGTGAAAAGCAAGAGCTTGAGCAGACCAGGCAGTAAGAAGGCATGTCTCAAAAAACAGCACACAGTTCTATCACTAGGTCACTCTCTAAAGAGAAGCAAATATGTCAAGAAGACACGTTTTTGGAAAGCAAAGAAGAATCTTAGCAGAAAAATTGTGTCAGCTAAGAGTGCCCATGAAACAGTAAACAGCAAGGCAACATCAGACTCTTCAAACATTCCGTCACATACATCTGAAAAAGATCAAGACCCAGACTCTATTTTAAGAGTAATGTCTCACACATCTGATGCTGAGGATGACAGACAGTGGTTACACATTGAGAGCTGTCAGGAAGCTAATGCTTTTAAAGGTATACTCCAAGATCAATGTTCTCCAACCATGTCTGTTATCAGCAAAGATCTGACACCATCCATAGGTTTCAACACTATTTCTGAGACCAAAGAGGAACCAATAAATCATACAGAAGCATGTTCAGAAGATCTCAGTAAGTGTAACTCGGTCTACACAAAGAAGGCATCAAAAGATTTAACTTCACACCTAATATCAGTAATGGTGGATGAAGAAGTAAAGACAACTAAAAACATCCCAAATCAAAACGAAACATCCTTGATGACAAGCACTAGCAAAGATTATGGGAGTATTACAGAGCGCAAGGAGGAGAACATGTTGCTGAAAGTGACATCAGACACTAGATTGAATCCATTAAGCAACGAGCATTTCACAATGAAAATATCAGTAGATAACGATGTAGATGCTTCTAAGAGCTTGAGTATACATGATTATGAGGCATCAAAAACACACAGTGATGTGACCGCAAGCAACACAAACAACAGTCATGCAATTAAATTCACAGAAGCCAAAGTGATGAATACTATCAATAATACAGCTGAGACAGACACTATCAAATGTGAGCAAAATGCAAGCGTTAAAGGTTCTCTAAATGTACAAGCAAGCGAACGCATGCCAGCAAATATCCTAAATATGAACCACCCATGTGTCAAAATTTTTACCAACACATCTAATGGCAGCAGTGTGTGGAGTACTGATACAAATGTGTTGGAAGAGGCAACATCAGATTCAAAGCAGTGTGGTCTAGAGGCTTTGAAATGTGCATCAAATAATGTTGTAGATCTTACTGTTGATGATCCAGCTTTGAGTGGCCAATGTGAGATTTCTTCAGAGCACATAAAGAGCAGCAACACCAATTTGCTTGTTTCTACCAAATCATCAAGTACTCACATAATCAAAGACAAATGTGATTTATCAAGGCCAGAGCAAAACAAAAAAGATGATGCAAACTCACCAGAAACCCATCTTATTTCTAAACTAAGAGATTATTTGACCAAATTTGAGTCCACTGTCAAGAAACAAGAAGCAGTAAATGAAGATCTGAAAGAAAGACCAGTGGTGTGGATAACACTTGACAGCACGGCACATAAACAGCAGTTGTTTGAAAAAGGCCAGTACTGTATGGTGAATCTTCCCTGCCTGATGCCTCCTGGGAGTGACGCAGTTACAAAAGACAATTCCGGGGAATGCACCGAAACCTTTGTTCAAACCAGGAAGGTTCCTCAAAGTGAACATGCTCAAACTGGAACTGATGTTTGCCTGCTAGTGCCTGTTGAATCTAAGAGAGGCAGACGATCTTCTCAAACCAAACGCACCAGAAGATCAAGAAGGAGCAAAGTCACTAGTGTCAGTCCTGACAGTACCAGTGCATTAGACACCGTCAAAGATAATACGAGTCCTCATCCCTTGGTCCAGGTGAACGACCTGAATATTGGTTCCCCAGAAATCTCCATTAATAACACCTGCAATGCTCAGTTACAGATGCAAAGAAATAACACAACTGGCCAACAAAATCCCTCAGCGAATTTGGATAGTTTATGTGAACGAAAGAGTCAAGAGAATCAGTCTTCGAACACGATCATAGAAATCATTGATGATGGCAATGTGAGCAGTACATTCGCTGGCAATGAATACAG
This sequence comes from Anabarilius grahami, assembly GCA_003731715.1. Taxonomy (NCBI): domain Eukaryota; kingdom Metazoa; phylum Chordata; class Actinopteri; order Cypriniformes; family Xenocyprididae; genus Anabarilius; species Anabarilius grahami. Next base: position 9,194,887 of record RJVU01029436.1, read on the forward strand.
CATCAGTGACATTTCAAACACTCTTAAAATGGCTGATGAAACAACCTCGTTAACCGAACTTGGATCTTTGCAGTCTAAATGCAAAAACATGTTGCAGCATTTTATCTCTAGTTTTGAACGAGATCAGAAAGTGCCAATAAACCAATCTTTCGTTTCAAGGTGTCTCATCTTAGAACAATATTTGGAACATCCACCTGCACAAGTAGATCTGAAGTATGAAGCTGTGAATTCTTACTTGGAGTTGCAGATGATGATGGAAGCTTGGCAGTTTGTAGAAAACAAAATTAACTTCATGAGAGGTAAACCTACTTTTAGGAGTTTGCTTTGGTATGATCCTTCTCTTTACGGAGAACTCTACAAGGGGGAGGTTGGCTTTCAGCAGCAGTCGTCGTTGTTTGCTTCTTTCCAAAAGATCTTGGCACAAGAGGGCTACAGCAAACTGCAGGAATACTACAGTGCAGTGTCCTCCTTGCACCAACAGCTCCATGCGGCCCCTCATGCATCTTACTACATGTATCTGAAAAGCAAGCGTGAGCTCCTCGAGGCTGAGGCTGCTCTCAGAAATCCCCACGATATTAAAAGCTTCTTTTTATCTGTACCAATTGCTGCGATTATCAATTTTGGAGACAGTTTGGAAAGACTGGAAAAGGTCCACAAAGTTATAATGACTTTTGTGGAAACACCATCAGATCAGTTGCCAGGGACATTTGATGTTGGAAAAGCAGAGCATCTGTCCATCGCATGCAGATATCTCCAAGAAAAAGCCCTTTTCTTGAAATCATGCAAAGAAGTGATTTGCAAAATATCATGGTTTGGAATCGAGCACCTTCTATATGATGCCTCTAAGGTTCTTGTGTGGAAAGACATGGGTCATGGTGCACCAAGTGAGGTTCTCAAGACATATAAGAATTCAAACCCGCAGATTATTTTTGGGGTGACAGAGTCTGGTGTTTCTCTCGTGAACAAAGTGGAACAGCCTCCTCCGTCCATGGATGAAGCAGAGACCAAACAAAAGAGTGATGCTGCACGGAAACGCAAAAGTTTACAGTTGTGGATGTCCTCTCAACCCCGTGTT
>RJVU01029436.1:9196004-9214003 GCA_003731715.1 Anabarilius grahami
GACTCGGGGTTCATGTTATTCCAAAGAAAATAATTGTTTGGCTTTAATAATAATGTAATAACTTTCTCAGAAATTACTTTCCCCTTTCCTCATAATGCTTATAATGCATTATTTTCGCAACCTCTTACTTGGTTTGGGTCCTTACATTAGCTATAACACCCATTTCTCTCAATCCAATCAATTCCCATTGAATAAAGACCTTCCATATTTTTTTTTTCTCGTTGAATATATACGAAATCTTGAATATCTTCTTGAATATGGGTTGCAAATGGCAGTTTACTTTGACTTTTAGGAAATTAAAGAGTTGCTTTTTGGATGAAGTAGGATTTGGATGATCCTACTTTTTTTTTTATAATCTAGAGTATAAAGGCTGACAAGGAGGTGGCTTACAACATGGCTAAAAGGAGGTAGGAGATTTTTAAAATGTAATATAAAGATTCAATGTTTTTTTTTAATGGCTAATAAATGTGGCTAATAAATGTTTTCCAACATCCTCAGGGCAACTCATCCACCTGTATCACAATATAACATGAATAATAAAGGTGTGAACCGCCTTTTCCAAACAACTCCTGCAAGCCATGTTGAGATCCCAAGGCCTTACTACACTCTTCCTCACAGAGTGGATCCGGGCCATTGGGGAATGGTTGGAAGCACCGCTGCAGACTGGAACATGTCTTCACCTTCAACGTCTCATGCACACTCTGAAATAAATTCTCATCTTCTGTCTAAAAGACGTGTGACTTTATCACACTCTGACGAGAGAAGATCTTTAGCAGACGTACAAAGACCTCAATGGCCTTCAGTCTCGGCTCCCCAAACAACTTTACGAGGAGATTCTTGTGTTACACATCCATCGTTTGATAGTGTTAAATATCAACAAACTAACACTGCAGCACATCGTCCTGTGCTCTCACAAGAGCAAGTAAACCAGTTCAGTTTAGCCATGACACAACCTTATAATTTACCAAATTGTCCTTTGAATGCAAATTTGGTACATCCTCCTCTCTCAGTTCAGGCTTTGACACATGTCCCTATGCCCAGCACGATTACAGCTATTCATTACCCCTATTTCCTTCTGAATGGACAAACATACACCACAGGCTCCACTTCAGCCATTCACCATGATACTAGATATTATCCCAACACCATGGGCTAATGAACTACAAGCTACAAGTGAATCACATAGATAGCCTATGTATTTTTGGAAATTACATCGAAGAACTGGTTTTACATCTTATAACTAAAGTCACTGATACATACATATGCACTTGGTACTTTTAAGCAAATGTACTTTAATGTGACTTTAATGTATATATTATATAACATACATTTTCAGGTAAAACCATCCATTTCTGTATATAACAGTGTTTTGTACAGAGTTCAATTACTTTATTGTGGTATTTATTTGCAATTCGACATTTATTTTCTACATCAATATAACATGAATAAAGAAATGATTTGATAATTCTACAAATTTAGTAGAAAAACTGTTCTGCAACATACTGGCCAGGTCACTGTATAACAGCACTGTTTTCAAACAGATATTGTTTGTGACCTCTTGCACATCATTAGAAACAGGATACTTACAAATACACTACACTGTACTTTTCATGATTATGGCATAGGTAGGTCCAGCCACACAATTTTGCCAGGTATTTTACATTACTAACAGTATTACTCTGCTGAGTTGTATTACTTTGCTGTTTAGAAATGTGTCACTTGAGGGGTAGCTTTTTTTTATTTATTTTTTTTATTTAGTTTATATTGCAGAACCATTAAGTAGCCATTATATTAGGCACAGAGATGCATGCTATGTCTAATAGGTTTCCCACTAATTCATTGTAAACGTTAAAAATGCACAGTTTGGTATGGAAGCCCGTTTCCGCCACAGTTGAGTAAAAAATTTTAATTCTGTAAGTCATAATAATGAGAAACTTTCTCATAATTATGACTTAGTATCTCATTATATTGAGAAAGTTTCTCATAATAATGACTTAGTATGTCAAAATAATGAGAAAATTTCTCGTAATAATGAGAAACATCTACGCATGCGCAGAGCAGCGGAGCAGAAGGGCGTGGCACGCTAGCGACATCTGCTGGTCAAAGTCTCGTAAATGCGAGAACAGCAAACATGGCACATTCTGCATTCGTGCACTTCTGTTTTCGTTTAAATCAGTGTAATCTACAAAGTGCAGTCAATAGTATCATTAAATAACATCAGTTATAAATTATCAGTATATCTTCAATACTTTTCCATGCTCACGAACGCAAAGTGGTTTCCGTGGTAACGGTGGAAACTGCTGCATGAACGCGAAGGCTTTCAAAACTATCAGATTAACGAAGGAATATGACATTTATAGCGTCACTGCTCCGCTGCTTTGCGCATGCGTAGATGTTTCTCATTATTACGGTAGTTTCTCGTTATTATGAGAAACTAAGTCATTATTACGAGAAACTTTCTCGTTATTATGAGATGCTAAGTCATTATTACGAGAAACTTTCTCGTTATTATGAGATGCTAAGTCATTATTACGAGTAATGTTCTCATTATTATGAGATACTAAGTCATTATTATGAGAAACTTTCTCAATATAATGAGATACTAAGTCATAATTATGAGAAAGTTTGTCATAATAACTTTTTGCGTTATTGTATGGAAAATTACGTGTGGTCTTCCTGGCCACAGGGGGCAGCAGAGCGTTCAGTGGCATGCCTTTCTGGTGACGTCATGGGCGGCGATAGCGGCGGCCATTACACAGCGCGTTTATGAGGAAGGTCGGAAGCGCAACGAGTCAACGGAAAATCTATCAACGACAGATCGCGGATACAGTCAAAAGACAGATAACTGTTATCGCCAAGCCTAGATAAAAACACCCGTGACACGGCATTTGGCGTTTAATGAGCTGATATCCGAGTTGAACAGCAGTGTTTGGTTGTGCTTCGCGTCGGCCCAGCGCGTGAGTGTGGCAGTGGTACATTAAACTGGAGTTCAGTGCGCGCGCACTCACTGCTGATTTAATTACCGAAGAATCCGTGAGAATTACCGCAGAATCGAGCCGGTGATGGATGATAAAACGTTCACGAAAGAATTAGACCAATGGGTCGAACAGCTGAACGAGTGCAAACAGCTGACCGAGAACCAAGTGAGAACACTCTGCGAGAAGGTAAAGAAAATATCGTGTTTTATACATTATTTAGCTCATATTTGTCATTTAATAAACATAAACGATTCCATTAAATATAACCCTTAGCATTACTGAACGCTCTGTGAGAACATAAAATATATACATCATTATTATATAAAACAATCATCAAGATTCTTTGAACCATTTTTTGATACAAACACACTGATGTAGATATTTGTAGCTTAGGAAAAATACTTTTTGCGTTATTGTATTCTGTATTGTGGCACGAAATAAAGTTCGCAGTAGTCCTTCAACAATTACATGGTTGCGTACAGTAAAACTGTTAGAGAACTCCTTAATACTTTTGTAACCTGCATAGAAAGGTTGGAGGAAAAATGTCTACTGATATTCCATGATGACTAAAGCAGATCACTTTCGGCTATTTACAAATTGTCATTGCTCACCAAAATGTGTCGAGGACCTATCGAAATGATGCTCCTGGTTTGCTTGTTTTTGTCAGTGCATTTTATAATTCTAACGTGATAAAGTGTTAACGTTATTAGAGCATCATTTGACTGATGTAACAGCAGCCAACACACCTCAAAGTGTTCCTGGTAACTTTATTTTCAAAGGTTAATGAATTTGCGACAGGTGAATGTAACAACTTTGACAAGTCAAACATTTAAGTCTGAGTAACATATATTTTATTTAAGCCACAAAAAAATTAATTCTGTAAATAAGTATAATGAAAAAGTATTTCAAATGTTTACAGGGAACAGCCACAGACAACGTTTGGTCAGAAATGGAGTTCTAAATTATATTTAGTTGCTTGTATTTATTCACGTCAGTATTTGTTATATAAATTTGTCATTTGCAGTCTATATAACTTGAAAGTGACTGCCTGTCTGGTTGAATAGTATCCTCCAGCACTAAAGTTGCTTCTATTTACAGTCACTACCACAGTTGTTTACATGTGACACAGATGTTACCTCACATCTGTCTGATGTCATTACGGACTCCATGGATATCCAAAGATTTACCAAAACATTGCCTAGAAAATGTGTGTAGTTATCTATTTGATATAACCAAAGGCTTAAATAATACAAGTTATTAAAAATTGCAATTAAAATAAGGAAATAAAGCCGCTCCGGTGGCTCAAACAGCAGAGAATATCTGATAAAAATGTAGCAATGCAGTCAGTGTATGTGTTTCTGGATAAAAAGTAGGAATGCTTTATCAGGAGTTCTTTATGGTGTCTAAAGTGAAGATGGTTTTCATTTAGGCACTACAGTATGAGATTTAGTGCAATATTGTGAATTTAGTCATGGCGAAAGAGCATTGTTAGGCACAAAACACAGCGAGTAACTTTATTCTGTAGTGGGGCATAGAAAGCCTTATTTTATGTTTAGCCTTATGTTTTTCATAACTGTCACGACTTGCCATTCTGACGTTTTGAATGTTACCCATACAGCTCTTCAGGAAGAGCTGAGAAATGCTTTTTTTCATTGAGCCAGTGAGTCTTCATATAATAAAATGTGATGCCTTTTGTTTTGAGTTTGCTGGTTTTGTTTGTACTTTTTAAGAATATGTCAGGCCTTTGTCATCACAGGTATGCACGTGGAGCAAAAATAGCCCCCTAACTCCTGAGTATTGAGTACTCGAGCAGACAGCATGGCTTGATCTGTACTGGTCTAAATCTGCCCATGTATTGCTACACACAATCGTGGACTATGTTAAAAAGGGGTAAAAGTAAAGAAAACTCTGTTCCCTACTGTACTAAATAGAAATGGGACCAAAGGTCTCCATGGAAACACACTCATACTGTCTCCATGGTGATGGGGGTTGTTCTCTCAGCAGATATTGATTTGATTTCACAGGGAGGCAGAGTGCACAGTCATGCATGTCCATCAGATAAGCACTCTTTATTTCTTGTTATATGACTTCATCTTTGCATGTTTAAAAGCTGCTGTTGTCTTGAGGATTTTCAGCATGGTCTAACTTTAGATTATATAGAAGCCGGGCCGTATTAGCAGCCTGTCCATTTATTCTCAATTCAGCATCGGTATTCCAGTAAAGGCAGGCTTGATTTGACTGACAATGTTAGAGAGATTGTGAGCATGCATTTATGATATTAAACAATTTTTTTACATTTTCTGATGAAAGTTTCAGTGGTGCTTGCCTGGTCACTTAACAAGACTTCAAGGAGACATATGAGTTAATGTCCAGACAGAGGGTGTACTGTTTGGTCAAGTCACTAGATGAGAGGAATAGTGCCTCTTGCTTTATCAAACACCATTAAGGAGTGTGAAAATTGTCTAAAGCAATCTTGGTGCTTGAGTTGTGTGAATAAGGCTGGATGTTTGTAGCTCCTCCTTCAAAAACAGCCAGATTGGGCTTTGGAAATGTTCTTGTCTGTTTTTCTGCTCTGTGTGCTTGAGGTTAACCCAGGCTAGGCGTGCACTGACGCACTGAATGCTTTCACAACACTTATTTTCAGCTGCCAAAAATGTTCGGGCCGAAATGGTTGTGAAGGGTCGAATTCATTGACCGAAACGATGATGTTGAATTGGCACTTCTCCAGTGGTGCAGTTTGATTGTTCAGCATCTATTTCATGCACACAATGTGGATGAGCTACAACAGTTAAGTGTGTCAGCTAGGGGTGGGCGATATGAGTTTATTTCATGATATGATAAATTTTATTTCACGATAACAATATATATCATAATATAGGCTAGTTATCTTTACTTTTGTTTTTATGAAAAAGAACACATAAGCAAATTACAAACAGACAATAGATAAAATAATTAAATAAATAAATAGACAATAGAACAAAACAGTTGGTTTATTTAACATGTAGTCAGTCAACGCAAGTCCCCATGTTCTATTACTCAGTAACTTTAAGTAGTACTGTAGTACAAAATAAATATATTTACATACGTGATCTAAACGATATAGCAAAATCTCTAATGATAGACACTATTTTGTTGTCACGATATATATCTTCATACCGCCCAGCCCTATCATCAGCGATACTGATAAAGATTTGTAAATCTCAAGATCGATCTTTTAGTCTGTGCTTTTTTTCTGTTGATGCTAGAATAAAACTTCACCGAACATTTGTAGTGCACCTGCCATCCAATAATCGCAATAAGTTTTGTTACTTTTGATATGAAAGAGTTTAAACTTTCTAATTTTGTCAATTTTATCACAGAATTCAAAGAATAAATGTCGGTTTGGCGTGACTGATTGCTGTAGCACCTCATTTCAAGTGGCAGTGCAGATCAAGCACGTGAACCAGTAATCACTTCCTCTTTACTACTAGTTATAGCACTTAATAAACATGAATGAACATCAGAAGGAATGTTGAAAGATAATAAACAATTTTACTGAAATGTATCATGTCTCATTTAATCGATCAAGCAGTGTTTCAACCGCTGGAAGACGTCAATAAAACAGCTTTAGAACAATGTCATGTAACGTTACATTTACCTCAGGAAAGCTATTCAGTGACCATAAACTCAATAGTAAGCTAGAAAAAAATAACTCGAGAGCATCATTTTGGTAAATACGTGCAGTAAATTACATATTCATATTTTTACTTAACTTGTTAGTGGTCTTCATTGTTTAATGTACGTTTGAATCTGTTTTAAAAACAAATTATTACAGCCATCATTTAAATGTTAAAATTTAACCAACAAGTTGGTGTAGAAATATTCTATTAAAAAGTTGATAAAAATGTGCAATTTAAATTTTTGTAAACAAATTTAAGTAATTGATTATTAAACAAACTTTGAAAAGAAAAATAAAGTTTTCTAAAAGACTTAATTTTGGTGTTTAGGCAAAATTCATAATATTATTCAAGTTTTATATTAATACAGTCCTACAGAATACTACAAAATTAAAAAAAGTTATTTTTGTTTTTTTTCCAGAATTTATTTGGATGCATGATTAGGCTACTCACCTGGGGCCTATATATATATATATATAATATAACGTTGCATTCGCGCACGCATATAATCGGGATTTATAAAAAATAAACTCGCACTCGAGCAAAGTAATGAAGTAAACAGAATAACTTTAAACTCTTCATTTTGATATACACATTTAATTAAATATCCCACTCATTAATGGAGTTAAGCACTCAAATTACGTAGTCATTATCCAGAAATTAGATGAATTTAAATGGCAATATTTGCAGTAGATGCACTGCTTTTGAACACTTTTCCTGTGGCACGCTCTGTTTTAATTCTCTAATGACAGTGAGGAATGCTAGACGCATGATAATTCCTCTTTAAATTGCAGAACTCGTGTTCGGAGAAAATATTTCTTGCGAGAACAGTAGATGTGCACTTGACTCTATTATGGAAGACACTGCAGGTCCATTGACTGGTTTGAAAAGGTCCGATGACAATACTGTTCAACCACTGCTGCACGGAGGTGCTGTTGATGTGCAGGCAGCCAGTATCCCAATGGTAACTCCTGTGATGAAAAATACTATTGTATTTGAAGGATAGAATTTTAAGGAAACGGTAAGGTTTGCACGTTTTTTAAGATATTTTGTCACTGACACAAGTCAGACAATTGTATTTACGCTGCTGCAAAAATGTAATATATTTGATTAATTTAAATAATAAAAAATGCTATTTGGCCAATGGCCAGTGGAAAAGAATGAGAATAACTTGAGAATAAATGTTTTCTCAGAAAAATATTTTAAATGGCTTTTATGGATATTTTGATATAGTATTTCTAAAACAAGACAAGGATGCTAAATAATTTTAGCAATGTAATGTGACTGCACAAGTAGCGTTTACAGTCTGTATCTCTTATTTTCCTGATGTCTTGTAGCCTACTGTTAAACATGGTATCACGTCGATGGGAATATGCATATTGAAAGGATATGCAGATGACGTTATGCGTAGTAAAACTAGACGTTGTAAGCTCCCTATGTCGCTATTTTGGGGGAAGAGACGGAGTGGATATGCACTGGGTTTTATAATTTTGCGCAGGTTCTGGCGTATGCATAGTTTTATAGATGTATGAGAACTTTTGTGCATATGCAAAATCTAGCTTTTGTGTATATGCATACCTTTAGGATGAAATCTACGTTTTAAAACCTAAGTTTTATACATGAGGTCCTTGGACTTACTGTGACTGACTGCACTGTCTTGTTCTCACACACGCAGGCTAAAGAGATTCTCACTAAGGAGTCCAATGTGCAGGAGGTGCGCTGCCCCGTCACAGTGTGTGGAGATGTGCATGGCCAGTTTCATGACCTGATGGAGCTCTTCAGAATTGGTGGGAAGTCACCTGACACCAACTACCTGTTTATGGGCGACTATGTAGACAGAGGATATTACTCAGTGGAAACAGTCACACTTCTTGTTGCACTAAAGGTACGTTTGCTACATTTGCTATGATGGTCTTGCAAACACTTCAGACTTCTTGACACTCCATTTGTCGTCTTCATTTGTAGGTTCGCTATCCAGAACGCATCACGATATTGCGAGGAAACCACGAGAGCAGACAGATCACACAGGTGTACGGTTTCTATGACGAGTGCTTGAGGAAATACGGCAACGCAAACGTCTGGAAGTATTTCACAGACCTCTTTGACTACCTACCCCTCACAGCCCTGGTGGATGGGCAGGTGAGAAACCCTCCTCTTCTGAGAAATACACTCAATAATAATAATAACAGAACCGATGTAACTTCTCTGCTGTAGAATCCTCTTGACACCTGCTGATGGCCGTAAATAACTTGTTTAACTCTTTCTCTTTGTGTCAGATCTTCTGCCTGCACGGTGGTCTCTCTCCATCCATAGACACACTGGATCACATTCGTGCGCTGGATCGTCTGCAGGAGGTTCCACATGAGGTCAGTACAACCACAGATTGCATCAACACTTTTGACTGCGTCAAGTGGCTTGAAGAAAGAGGACATCAGTGTGTGTAGCAGTAGTGTAAAAGTTCAAGGTTTTGGTCTGTGTGAATGAAATGTTGTATCAGAACTGCTCTGCCCTTGCCATGACACTCAGAAAGATTGGCACATATTGTTTGGAATCTAATTGAATTAACTGTGTAAGAAAGGAAAATGTTTAAAGGTGCAGTGTGTAAATTTTAGCGGCATCTACCGGTGAGGTTGCGAATTGCAATATAGAGAAGCTACTGTGGCCAACACAGGACAAAGATGTTGTCGTCTGAGACGGAAGAGACTAGCCAGTCAAGCATATGCCCTCTTTAGAGCAGTTTGTCCGTTTAGGGCTACTGTAGAAACATGCCGGTGCAAAATGGCGACTTAACATGTAAGGGGACCTGTGTTGTATGTAGATAGAAATGTTTCATTTTAAGGTAATAAAAACATAACAGTTCATTATGTAAGGTCTATATATACCACTTAAAACATAGTTATGTATATTATATTGCATTTCTGCCTCCTAAAATGTACACATTGCACCTTTAAAGGGGTAATTCACTGCTGGCAAAATGGGCTTTTAATAAAACCTGTCTATGCAGTAGAAATACTGTAAACTTTTTGTTACTTCTTACCACTTGCTGCATATGGAAACGCAACCATCTTCGCATATTTGTGGGCTTCCTGTGGTTTTCAGTGAAAATAAATGTTCAGTGGTTTAATGTTTGAAAATTAAGACAACCATAAATATTATTAATGTAATTTTACAATTGTAGTCTCAAATTCTTACATTATTATTATTATTTTTAAATACTAATTTTTTTAAGAGGAATATAAAATTTAATATTTAATTTATATCATTTCTTTCCATAATTGTTTTTTTTTTATCAGAAAATAGCAATTAGATCAGCTTGGGCAGCAAGAAAAATGTGAATAAAGGGCCGTTCTCACCAAAACATGACACAGCACTAGTTGAATAAAAGTTCTCTTGTGTAATTATAGTTGTATTTATAAATAGACACCAGCCTCGATTTCCCATCTGTCCCAATACTGTTTTACTGGGAAACTGCTGCAAATGAATCTTGAATTGATTCAGACTATTTCATAAATTCACAAACCAAAACCATGCTTAATGCTCCAAATGATTCATTGGCATCGCTAGTTCTGATTTGAAAAATCCGACAGAAATATGCGACATGTCTTCATAACTGAAATTCTCAAGTAAAATGTGTCTTAAGTCAATCCCTCATGTTACACACAGTGTAGTTCACGCTTATTCACCGTCACATGCAGTAAATAATGGGATTTCGTCTGCTCTTATCAAGATCAGATTCATGGGTGTTGAGCTGAACTTATGTGACTGTACAGCCCTGCAGAACCTTGTCTCTTAAACCTTTATTACCTCTTCAGATGAAGTAACCAAGATACCAGCTGTACTTGTAAATGTCAGGAGTAATTAAAGTGCGTCTAAGATATATGGCATCTATACAACACACATTCTCCTAAAGGCTTTCACTGGTTTAAGGGGATTTGCTGTAAATCAGTGTGTGTGTTTCAGGGACCCATGTGTGACCTGCTGTGGTCAGACCCTGATGATCGTGGTGGCTGGGGAATCTCGCCACGAGGAGCCGGTTACACCTTTGGACAAGACATTTCCGAGACCTTCAACCACGCTAATGGCCTCACACTGGTGTCCCGCGCCCATCAGCTGGTCATGGAGGTGAGATCCACAATTCAACTCTTCACAACCCTTCAGTGGAATAACGATTAAGATCAGATCATATAAAACTTTTTTTTTTTCTTTCAGGGGTACAATTGGTGTCATGATAGGAACGTTGTCACTATCTTCAGTGCGCCAAACTACTGCTATCGCTGTGGCAACCAGGCAGCCATTATGGAACTGGACGATACCCTTAAATATTCATTGTAAGTTACACTTATTATGATAATCTTTCTCATATAAAGTGTTATGTCAAGAACAAGTCTGAACCATATTTCAATTTTTACTTAAAGAATGAAAATGAAGCCTGTTTCGAGGACTATAAAGGTTTTCAACTTTTGTGGCATTATCTTCATTTTGTGACATTATTTTCATTGCTTTTGAAGTCCCTAGTATGCTTTTTTGGGTATTTTCTTTCATGTAGTGTGTAATATTGTGATTGTATTGTCTGCAAAGTTTTATAGATCAAAGTGTACGACACAAAGTTGTCTCCTACAAGAAAGAAACGAGTCGTCAGCAATTCCGGTCTCACTTCCGTAACACCTATGTAGGTTTGTAACAAATTTGCATAATGCCCACCTATGGTCTTCATTGGGTGCCCATGAACGTCTACTTTGGCCCTCAAACACTGTAGTTGTAGTTGAGAAACAGTGTCAAAGACATGCAAAATCCACTTTGCATCCACTTCCAAAGGATGAGGACTCCGGCTGGAATTGATACAGTAAAACTGATTCCGTCGTTACAGTTCACATCGCTGTTCTGAAATTCAGATATGGTAATGGGAGTATTCACTGTATGCACTGTAAAAGCAGTTGACCAATCAGAGCAGAGGAAGCTCTCAGAAAGGAGGGGTTTTGAGAGTCCGATTCCTTTATTGAACAGTTTCAGATGCTGTGAGAGAAGAGGTGATGAAGCCATGTACATTATGAGAAAATTGTAATGTTTATTGACCTTGGATGCATGTAAACCTATTGTAGGAGACTCCAAAACAGAATTAGGAACTTTTAAAATGGCATAATAGGGGCACTTAAACCATATTACTGCAAAATTCTTATTGCTGTGTAATTGTCAACAAACTACTGCAAGAAAAAATTACTGAAGCAGGTACTCTGAACACTCCCCAGTCTGCCATTGGTTGAACAAAAACACCCCCAAACTCATGTGTTGCTGTGTTGGGATGTGAGCAGTGTTTTTATAGCACCAGTGTTGGACACTTTAGGAAAATCAGCCTACATATGTCTTACTGCATATTAAACCAGGATAGGAGATTAGGAGAAAAACAACTTGCAGTAATGACGCTAATAACAATCACCATTGAGAAAAGTGGGAATTAAAAATACTATATTACAGCAGTGTGAACTGTGGGGTAAAATGTGCTTAATTGCAATTAAAATGTCACAGTGCAAAAAATCTCAGTAGTCCTAAAATTATGCTTCATTTTCATGCATTCTGCAATATTATTTCTTGTTGAGGTTTTGGAGTGAAATGTGACCAGGACATGTTTTCATGATTTGAACATACAGTGAGCTGCATTTTTCTTTTTTCCCCAGCCTTCAGTTTGATCCAGCTCCTCGACGTGGAGAGCCTCACGTCACCCGCCGCACCCCCGACTACTTCCTATAAGCGAACACTGGCCTGCCTCCAAAGACCTCTGACGCAAATGAAAAATTGACAATTCCAAACATGCATACATCTAGTCGTCCAATGTGTACATAAAATGGGGGATATGTTCTGACACAACACTAACATGGACCAAAATGTGCCATACAAGCATTTAATGCCCAAATCCGATCGCTCTGTCTCAGTACTGCTACAAAGTGTCTCGTTTTAGCCTATAGTGCAAATTGCCTGCTGTATACAATGAATAGAGTTGTTCCCTTCGTTCTTGAATTGTAAATTACTCTAAGTAAAAAAACAAGCGACTAGCTTTCTCTCTTACAGTATCACTGGAAAAAACAAAACATTTAAGTTGGCAATGCCAGGCATGTGAAAAACAGTAACATTTTATACAAGTGCACAAGCTGACATCCTTTCCTCTATCTTCACCAAAAAAACACAAAAAAATCCAATCGGGAAGGAATGTTGAAACCGAAGGACGTGCCTCTTCCGTTCTGGGAGTGAACACACAAGTGTACATGGACTTTATCTGACTGTCCCACTTTGTCTAATCTCACCATTTTCTTTTCTTTTGTGTTTCCCGTCTTCTGTGTATTTGTTAATAAGTGATGGCCTCTTCTTTGGTGTATTTGAACTAATAAAGTACTTTTAATCGCAAGCTACTCCAAAACCACACACTAGTTGTGCTTTTATTTGACATTGCTAATTGAGGATTATCGTTATTGAGAGTAAAACAATACTTGAGTAATGTTAAACTACTCAGCAAGAAATGTAGAGTGGAACTGTTTTATTTTTGTAGTTTCCATTAAGAATTGACTGGAGAATGAAAAGTGTTTTTGTTTGCTGTACTAGAGTGGTGCAGACCATTGTTTAAGCTTTGACTGGTTATCATCGTCCTCTGCTGGTACATGTGAAAGTACACCATCTGGCTGCAAAGAGCTTCTTTCTCCATTCACAGATGGTGTAAAATATCCATGTATTCTGAGAACATGCACTTTTGCAAGCAAGCATTTTATCACTTTGTAGTTGTAGTTCTTTTACCAGCGAACAATTCTTTGGTTCCCATGGAGGCTGCATTTCAAAGTCACTGTCCAGAACTTCACATCCCAAAGGTGACACTTATTCAGTTCTAGCATTGCCATAACCATGCGTTTCAAAGAAAAACATTAAAGAAATCTTACGCTGACCTGCATTTATTTGATAAGCCAAAATTGTATGGACCTCAAACCTTTTAGTATATGAACATTCAGATATTAGATAAAATGAGACAAGAGTACCAATCTGCAGCCTAATATAAAAACTACCTGAGAGTTCTGTCACCCTAACAACCCTTGTTTTATTACCTTTAATTTTTTGCTGATTTAAAAAAACTTATCTGAACAGGATTATTCTCATGTATTTCTAGAAAAACTAAGATCAGCATACAGACAGTAAGATTCATTCATAAGCCAGTTGAAGAGCAAAAGTGAAGTTACAATGAAATGTATCTCAATCCTGGCAGATGTAGAGAACGAAGTCCTTTTGATTGGTGCACAATGTTACAGCGCTTATACTGATATCCATTAAGTCCCATATAAGCATTTCTAAAATAGAAGCTCTCTTAGGTAACGGACGGCTCTTTCTCCTCCACGTGCAGCAGTGTGTCGGTGAGAATCCCAGCCTCCTCCAGGCTCACGTCTGCAGCCATCAGCAGGGTTTTCCTGGGGTAGGATGTACACAGCGTGTAGAGAGCAGGAGGGTATCCTGTCTTCATCATCCAGTCAAGAAGGAGCTAATAATCATAAGAAATTAATATTAACTTGTCATCTTTCTAGTCAAAGCAGACGACAGTAATCAGGAAGGACTCACCATCGAGCTCCAGGTTTTGAGGAATCGCCGGTGAATCGTTCTTCTGCTTGGACATCTTAGAGCTATTTTTACAACCTGTTAATGAATTACAGAGCAAAGATCTAACCATAAATACACGACTTAACAGAAGAAATGAATAGTTATCATTGGGTCATCTGCTTGTTTTTATTCATATGTAGGAAGAGTTGGTCCACTCACCCCCTCAGTGTCTGCTGACGGCTCATCGGGCAAAACTATGACCTTTAATGGAAAGAAAAAAAAAAACATTCTTCCACACAGGCCCATAACGGGGCTCAAATTTCTGAAAGTCCTACCTAAATCTACACCTGTGCTTAAGGGCTCTTTTAGAGCACCATTCCAAGCGAAACACACATTCACTGTTTCCCACCTTCTTCTGCTTGGGCGCCTCCTTTTGGACAGGATCTCGATTAACAGTCTGCAGCAGCTTCCGTCTCCTTCTAGCTCCCTGATTAGGATTCTCGTCTAGACTGACATCAAGACACATCTGATCCTCTTCCCCCTGAACCACAGAATTCAAATAAAAGTGCTCTCAGTAATATGTGTCAGTCATCTTAGACCAGGGATGTCCAATCATGCTCTGGAGCGTCACTGTCCTGCAGAGTTTAGCTCTCAACACACCTGCCTGGAAGTTTGTAGTATGCCTAGTAAGACCTTGACTAGCTGGTTCAGGTGTGTTTAACTAGGGAGCTGAACAGTGGCCCTCCAGGAGCAGGTTTGGACACCCCTGTTTTAGACTCAGACTGACACCTACTGGAGCCAATGCAGTGTATCATGTAAAAGTTTACTGTTAACAATGCCATTATAGAAATGCTCTATTTGTAGTCAGCCATGATTACAATTAATTGGCTTTATGTCAAACGTCACATGAACAAACAGGAAAGGAGGTCTCATTGCATCCGCTTGTCGAAGAAAGTGTTAACAGCAGTATGAACGGACCCCGACATCTATGGACTTTTTTTTAGTTAATCTGCTGACCTAGCTAGTTCATTTTATTGTTACTGTTTAACTCAATTTAAATATCTAAGGCCCGGTTTCACAGACAGGGCCTAGGCTAAGCCAGGATTAAGTCTTATTTCAATTAGGATATTTAAGTAGCTTTTGTATGTCTCGTTTTAACTGTTTCTGAGTATCACTCAACTGCCATAGCTACAGTCTACCAGCCTCCTAAAGCAAACAAAGACTTTTTATCAGAGTTTGCGGATCTGCTGTCATATCTGTGCCTCAAATTTGAGAGAACTCTTTTTTGGGGGGATTTTAACATCCAGATGGACAAAAACGATTCTGCTTTAACAAAGGACTTCTTGTCTTTGCTGGAGTGCTTTGGATTGAATCAGTCTGTTGACTGTACTACACATATCAAAGGATATATTTTAGACCTTGTGATATCTGATGGATCTTTTGTGTCTCAGTTGTCTACTATTGATTTAGGGTTGTCTGATCATCTGGCAATCTTTTTTGATATGCACATACCTGTTGCCAACACTGCCTCCTCTCGCATCTTGACATACCGGAAATGGAGATCAGTTGACCCTTCTGACTTTTCTGTTTTTATTGACTCTTCATTAAGTAGTTTCTCTCCATCTGATCCTCTAGAGACAAAGGTTTCTATGTTAAATTCTGTTCTCTTATCTGGCCTGGACTTATTTGCTCCTCAAAAGTCACACTCTGTTTCATTTGTACGTCCTGCTCCTTGGTATAATGAGGATTTGCGTATGATGAAGACATCTTGCTCTAAAATGGAGCGTAGGTGGCGTCTCTCAGGTCTGACTGTTCATCATCAAACATGGAAAGACTGCTTACAAGAATATAAGGCTGGTATTGTTTCTGCCAGATCTGATTATTTTTCTAAAATGATTAAATGACAATCAAGGAAATTCAAGACAACTTTTTAATTCTATTAACAAATTGCTGAATTGTAAAACTGGATTTCTTTGGCACTAAGGTTGAAAATGTTCGTAGAGGTTTACGTGCTTCTACTTCATTGTCTTCAGCTGTTTTTATTCCTTGTTACTCTGGTTCCATGTTTTCAAAATTTTGTACACTTGACACATTCTCTTTAAGCAGAGGTCTCTAAAATGAAAGCAGCCACTTCTTTACTAGATCCCATACCGACTGGTTTGTTTCAGTCATGTTTTGCTTCTCTGTGTCCTGTTGTTTTGAGCATTATAAATGACTCTCTGTGTACTGGGGTTGTCCCAACAACTTTTAAAACGGCTGCGATTACCCCGGTACCTAAAAAGACAAATATTGACTGAGAACCTTGCTAATTTCCGTCCCATATCTAATCTCTCTTTTCTTGCTATATTTTGGAGCGAGTTGTTGCTACTCAGTTAATTTCTCATTTAACTGAGAACAACCTCTTTGAGCCTTTGCAATCTGGCTTTTGTAAATTCCATAGTACAGAAACAGCTCTGGTTAGGGTTACCAATGACTTGTTAATTGCTTCAGATTCAGGCTGTCTTTCAGTTTTGATTCTTCTTGATCTCAATGGCGCTTTTGACACTGTTGGTCATTTAGTTTTAATTACACGTCTTGAAACTGGTTTTGGTGTCTCTGATACTGTTCTAAATTGGTTTAAGTCCTACCGCAATGATCGGAAGCAGTTTGTTGCCATGGGTGGATTTAGATCTGAGGTCAATGTTGTTCAATCTGGAGTGCCTCAGGGATCAATTTTGGGCCCTCTGCTTTTTAATATTTATGTTTTCCCTCTTGGCCAGCTTTTGAGATCACATGGTATAAAATTTCATTTTTATGCAGATGATACTCAGATCTATATTCATTTTAAACCTAATGAGACTGTGCCTGTTGATTTTCTTTCTGAATGTATCTCTAAGATGAAAGAATGGATGAAATTTTCTTTGTCTTAACAGTGACAAGACTGAGATTATGCTCGTTGGTTCACCCCACCAACTACGCAAAGCCGGGTCAGTCAAGCTAACTCTTGATGGTTCAAATGTGGAGTTTCAAACAAAATTGAGGAATCTAGGGGTAATTCTTGATGCCAATTTAACGTTTGAGCCACATATCCAAAATACTGTTAACTTCTTTCTTCCATCTCAGAAATATTGCCAGATTGCGTCCAATGCTGTCGTTTACTGTTGCTGAGAGACTGATCAACACTTTTGTATTTTCCCGTATTGATTACTGTAATGCCTTGTTGGCTGGGGTGTCAAAAGCTACCTTAAACAAATTGCAGGTAGTGCAAAATTCGGCTGCTAGAATCCTTACAAGAACTAAAATAAGAGATCATATTACTCCCGTGTTGGAGTCTTTGCACTGGCTCTCCGTTAGGTTTAGGGTTGATTTTAAAATTTTACTGCTTACCCACAAGGCCTTACATGGGTTGGCACCTCAATATTTGACTGAGCTTTTAATTCCCTATACTCCAACCCGTGACCTTCGTTCTTCTGAAACTGGTCTTTTAACTGTTCCCTTAACTCGTTTAAGATTGATGGGAGATAGGGCTTTTTCTTCACTAGCTCCAAAACTTTGGAATTTCTTTACCGATTGAGATAAGGCAAGCTAAATCTGTCGGCATTTTTAAATCTCAGCTTAAAACTCATTTTTTTTAGGGTAGCTTTTAATTGAATAATTGAAATTTTCATTGTGCTTATTTTATAGTCTTTATTGTTGCTTTAATTTTAATCTTTATATTATGTGGTGTATCTTTGTTGTTTTACTTGTTTGTGTAAAGCGCTTTGAGATGTACATTTAAAGACGCTATAGAAAATAAAGGTTATTATTATTATTATTATTA